>APFE031228185.1:0-10280 GCA_000404065.3 Pinus taeda
GCAATGGCAATTCATTTTTCTTAACATTTTAAGTTTATTGGAAAAAGTTTTGAAAATAAACTAAAGCTTGCGACTGTTATGTACCTCTCAGTTCATTCTGCTTATTTTGTCAGACTACTCTCTGACTTGAGATGGTTTTTGTTTTTCTTAAAAACACATTACAGACCAAACTTCACAACCTCGCTTCCTAGTGCACCAAAAAAATCCAAAAAAACAGGCTTTCAAACTCTCTAAAGTTTTACTCAGCTTAAAAAATAATTATAACAGTGTTATGTCCTCATCTTATAATATGTATATCCAGGAGACCGTTTTAGCATTATTAAACATGACCAGATTTTTATATTTATTTTTTTCATTTTTATATAGATAGGTTGAACTCAGACTATTGGTATAAAAATAAAAAAAAAAATTATGAATAATGTAATTGGTATAGATTTATTTTAACATGTGATATATTAAATGTAGAGGAATCAAATTTCTCAATATGTAAATTTTTTAGTGTAACATTCTAATAAAAGTTTACACTTAAATTTGATTTTTAGTGTAACATTTTAATAAAAGTTTGTACTTAAATTTGATTTTTCTGAATTTTTAGTACATCTAAATCTAAGATGGATTTATGAGAAAAACATTAATAAAATATTTTAACTATAAGATTTTTTTTCACTTATTTTGTACCATACATGCAGCTTTGACTTTAAATATTTTATTTATGATTCACATTCTTTACATTAAAATATTCATCTACACTTTTTTAACGAATAGAAAACATATATTCATAAAAAAAATCTTTATATATATATATGAGACATTGTGTATATTTATACTAATATTTAGTAGTTTTATTGTAACAATGGTTATCAGGGTTTTCTAGACTTAGGTGGGATTTAAGTGGGACACTGTGGTTCAATTGGTTTTTCTGTACACTGGTTTTTAAGTTGACTATATTTCTAGTCTCAACTATGATACATGTGCGAAATTATATGGTATACTGGTTTTTAGGTTGACTATATTTCTAGTCTCAACTATGATACATGTGCGAAATTATATGGTATGGATACTCATCCTCAACTTACTATAATGCTTCAACTATGGCAATTATATGTGCATCACATGGCTGGTTGTTGTGCAATGTTATTTAGTGGTGGGCACATCTGTTAGGTTATTAATTATTATATTTATCACTAAGCTAGTTGAAAGCAGTTACATATATGCTAGTTGTAAGCAGAGAGAGCTCTAGTTACGATGGTTAAGAATCTGTAGCTTAAGCCTTGTAGCTTAAGCCTGGTGAGTTATGTGAGTTCATAACCATATTAATTGAGAGTTGTTTTGAGTGGGTTATTTTTTTTTCATTTATAGTTAATCAAATATGGTAAATGATTTGAATATTAATTTTGTGAAAAGAAAATTTTATTTTAAAATTTATATGTGAATTCAAAATTTACTTTTCAGTATGTAAATAAGTCAAAAAATTTACAACCAGTGAAAAATATCAATATTGAATATTAAAAAAATAAAACAAAACACATGTATATAAAATAACAAAAATATATAATTTCAAAGATGTATATGAATATTAAAAAATTACTTTTCTTATTTTGAATTTCATGGATAAAAAATTTTGGTGGATAATTAAGAAGACAGTATGTCTAGACTCAAACATATGACATACTCTTCAAGTAGGCTAGAGTTGGAATTTATTGTGGGAAATTGAAGGGATAAGGCAAAGAATCCAAGGTTCGGGGATCCGTCAATGACCTAGGGATAGTTGCAGAAATAGAAGATGAAGAAAAAGGGGTTGTGGCAGAAATAGGAAGAGGAGGAAAAGTGAAATGTTGGGATGTAGCAGGCTTGGGTTGGGGAGTTGGTGAGTTGCTGATGAGACCCCTTGATGGATATGAAGTACCCATTCCCAAATTATAATTTTGGGACTCAAAGCTGTGATTTGAGCCCCCTTGTCTGACAAAGATAGGTGAGTTGCTGATGAGACCCCTTGATGGATATGAAGTACCCATTCCCAAATTATAATTTTGGGACTCAAAGCTGTGATTTGAGCCCCCTTGTCTGACAACGATAGGTGATGGTAACGAGCCCATAGGTGATGGTGATGAGCCCCCTTGTCTAACAACGATAGGTGATGGTGATGAGCCCATAGGTGATGGTGATGAGCCCCCTTTCCTGACAAGGGTAGGTGATCGTGACGGTGGTGATATGCCTTGTGTGAGAGCAAAATGATAGTCTCCCAACATTCTGACACTAGCTGAACCTCCAACACTTATGTTTGCATCATAATGAAAAGGAGGAGACTGATGATGAGGTTGAAGTTCTTGGTTTCTTTCAATGGCCATATTCATTGGTACCATAAGTTCTTGGTTTCTTTCAATGGCCATATTCATTGGTACCATATTTGACTGGGTCCACCCCGGTGTATTCATGGTGTTTGCATTCACGCCTGTTAAGGATCCATACAAATTTCTTTGTGGGTGCTCTGGAGTCAACTCCAATTGAGAAGGGGTATGATTATAGAGGCATTGCTCGGCATGACTTCCTCTAAATTGTGGTTGAACTTGAGATGAAGATGCCTGGGAATCAATGTTGTACCTGTGTTCATTTTCAAACCAAAAAACAAAAAACAAAAACAATTTTCTATCGGATTAAATTTTTATTGACTTGGAAACGAATATTACACAATTCTATTTCGGAAATCCTCAACAACAACAATTTATTGACTTGAAAACAAATATTAAACAATTCTATTTTAGAAATCTTCAACAACAAAATTTATTGACTTGTAAGCTAAACCTGAAATCAACACTGCAAAATATTTACAAACTTGAAATCAACTATGCAAAATATTTACAAGGAATTCGGGCTTACAACCTGGTTGGAAATGTATTTCCTCTTGAAAGTATAATATTATATGCCTTGTCGTATTTCTCGCATTCTCTTTCTGCATGTTTATTGTGAATCCGCATGTATTAATTTTTTATTCTAAGAAAACAACTATATTCTATATATTTAAAATTCTATCAATTTAGCATTTTGGAAATATATTGGAGTTCAAAAAAATTCTTAACTAAAATATTTTTAAATAATCACATTAAATTATAAATTATTAAGATTTAAATTTTAAAAATATTGTTAGATAATAATTAAATTTAGAAATATTTCAAAATTTTATAATCTAATTAAAGGGAGTGGCAACTGGGAAGGGAGCTAAATAAGGAACAGAGTACAAGCGGGAACAAAGCTACATGACCAGGAGCTATGGGAAGGCTTTGGCTTCTGGTTTTTGGGTCTTATGGGAAGGATTTATGTAAGAGAGTCATCTAACGAGGTCCAGGAATTGTTTGGATTGCCAAAAGTGTCGGAATTTGGGTTTCAAAATATCTTGTAGAGACAGTGTTTAATTTGAATAGTGTTTTTGATGGTGGAAATAAATTCAGGACCATAAAAAACGTCTAGGACACCTAAAATTTTAAAGTTTAATAGCTATAACTTAAATTTACAAAAATCCTTGCGAGATTTTCTCTAAATATACCCAAAATTTTCATAACTTCCCAGCAATTCCTCTACTAGTTAGAGGACGACTTTACGGCTTTATATAAGTAGGCGAGTACGAGCTTCCGGGTTTCGAGAGAGCAGGTATTTCAGGCAGATGGGTCAGTTGGCGTGGAAAGAGAATAGTTCACGGCCTCCGCCGTTGTAATTAGGGCGCGTGTAAAGAGCGCAGTTCGTTCCCCTTTGAGCGGGAATAACGACTGTCCATGTCGGCCTACCCTATTGCAATTTAGTTATAATCTAATAATTTTGTATGTTTCAAAATAATATTTTAAAAATTTATAACCTAACCTAATTAAATCCCGTTAAATTTATAATTCCGCTAAACTCATAATTCTCCAAAAATTTGATTTATAGAAGTGGTGTTTTACCTCTGCGATGGCAGTTCATATGTCCTCCCAGCCCTTGTGATTTGGAAAAGATTTTATCACAAAACCTGCACGGGAATAAACCTTCACCCTCAAAAGGTCGCTTTCCTTTATCTGTAAACATAGATCAACCTATCACTGTAAACTCACATTTATAATATTTTATGCACAAGTTTGGCGCATTAATATTGCAGAAATCCAAATTTTAAAAAGAAAAAAGAAAAAATTATATACTATTAACTTTTAAATAAAAAATACTATTGCCCACCATGAGGCTGTCTAAAAATCCCAACATACTTGACATTTCCCGGGTGGCTGCTGCAATTGAATAGATATATTCATGCCACCACAAAAATCATGCCAGAAGCTACCTCAATCTACACACAACAAATCTAGACTTGCATGGAATAGATATGAATATCCACGCTACCCTATGACAACCTACATAGCATGTAAGGCCTCTGCAATTGTGCCCAAAAACATGGGTCTGCATGCAATAATACAATCCCCTTGAGTTTTCTCCCTTAAAATGTAGACATTCCTGAAATATCGGCCTCTCTTTCCCTTAGTGAATCCTCTTCCCTGCAGATCAATTTCCTTCCTCTTCAACTCAATAAATGATTACTTGTTCAAGTGTTGTGTCTTTTCCTCTCATTAGATCTCCTTTTATAACGTTAAAACGATTAAAACCATATCTCCCAAGTGATTAGTGGTCAAGAAATAATATTGATAACTTGAGTTAAATGGTCTTGACTTAATCTCTCATTGGCACAACTTATGTCACTTTTCAGTCATTATTTAAAAAAAAAAAAAAAAATTACTATTGACTGGATTTTATATTTACTTTGCTTATTCTTATTTTTGTTTTTATATTTACTTTATCTATTTTTCAGTTTTGTTGTGCATGAACATGCAAATCCTAAATTTAATAATTTTAAATATATTAAAATTTTAAAGCATTTTCTATTAAAGCTTTTTACTCTGCTAAACTGTATTCCAGTATGTCTTCATGCTCATGAGTATATATATATATATATTATTATAATATATATATATTATATATATTCTATATATATATTTTATTTTTGTTTTGCATTGCAGATCCCAAATTTACTATTAAAAATAAAGAAAGAAAGAAATTTAACACATCCTTATAACCTATTCTTATTTTTGTTTTAATTTTGTTTTGCATCAACATGGCACAACCCTAATTTACATAATTTTATAAATATATTAGAATTTAACAGTTGCTTTAATATGAATTTTTATATTTTACATTCTGCTATTTTTATTCCTTTTTTTTTTATATGAACATACAAATCTTTCAAATTTTATATTTTTAAAATCAAAAAAAACTTAACAGTCACTTATGATTGAGTCACTTTCTAATAGATTTCAGAAATTTATTTTTATAATATTTTTTTATTTATTAAAATTTATAATTTTTTATATAATCTGTTTTTAAGGTATATAATATATATATTTATATATAATTATATATATTTTATTTTTTAACATGGTAATATTTACCTGTTTTTTTTTATATCACAAATTTACAAATTAAAAACAATTTTAAAGATATATCAAGTAAGTATATTACATGTAAAAGTGTACATGTATTTTTTTATTACAATTCCAAAATAAGATATTAATTTAAAATTTCCAAAATAGTAAACTTTATTTGTGCATAAATGTATTATTCTTTGTTTTCTCATGATTTGATATAGAAATATGTATAATTGATTCTTTTCAATTTAATAGGACTAACTCTTTTAAGTGTTAGTGTGAATTAAAAATGATAATTTTATTAAATAAATTAATAGATGAAATTAATTATTATAATATATATATAATATATATATATTACATAATATAATATATATATAATTATATATATATATATATACACACACACGCACAATTCATTCTTTTCAATTTATATGACTAATTCCCTTAAGTGTTAGTGTGAATAAAAAATGATTTTTTTAACTAAAAATAAATAATAGATTAATTAAAAAAAAAACATGCACAATTGAAAACTTTTCAATTTAATATGACTAACTTTTTTAAGTAAAAATGATATTTTTATAAAAATAAATTTATAGGTTAAATTAAAAGATTGAAATTAAGATCATTTTTAATTAATTCAGAATATATATATATAAAATGTGTGTGTGTGTGTGTGTGTGTGTGTGTGTGTGTGGTGTGTGTGTGTGTGTGTGTGTGGTGTGTGTGTGTTTTGTTAAATTTAATATGTCTTCACAAATTAATATATTTTATTTTTTATATCTAAAATATAAACGAGAGTGAAATAAAATTTATAATTTTTTAAATAAATTATTATATAGTTATAGTAAATGTATTTACATTATTATATAGAGTTAAAATTTGATTTACAAAATTTTAAATTAAATAAATTTAATTTAACTTAAATTTGTTTATGGCTTTTTCTAAATATAAGAATATAGTCCTTATTCTCTATTGCCTAAGTACCACTGCATTTAAAATAATGGATATCATTTAAAAGGTGGTTAAATTTTTTAGAGACCAAATTTAATGTTTACTTCAAGTTAGTTAGGTTAGTTTAGTTGACACCTACAAATATTAGAAAATTTGAAAACCTTAATCAATGTTCATTACAAGGTAGTTGGGATTTCTAAGTAGGAGGCCAATGCTACTAGATTGTTAAATTTTGACTTATTTTAAGTCTAAAGGAGGTATCATACCAATCTCCCACTTAGAACTTTGCATTTCTCCATAATCATACCATAGTTCAAGCTACCTAGGTCTAAATCACTTACAAATTCAATCTCAATTAAACTTACTATAATACATAACTATATAATGTGGAATTTTATTACAATTATCAAGTGGATTCAAATATTTCTCCTCTTATTTGTCTCTTGTTAACACCTTCATGTTCATTCTCCTTACTCTCTTAATGACTATGGTTTTGAATTAGAAAAAACCACAAACCCCACTTAACAAATCATGGAGAATATCTATATTCCTTGATCGACAACACAAAATATAAGTTAGATTGGCCAAATGGATATATGTGCTACAAGAAAGGAAAAGACAAAGGCAAATTTGACAGAGCATCTAGAGCTCAACACATAAAATGATTAGGTGGTCTATGTATCTAAGATTGGGTTGGAGATAGAGATAATGTGAAAAAGGGCGACTGTTAGTTTCTTAAAGTCCAAATCTTATTTTTACTAACAATCAAAATATTTTATACTCAAATGCATGCAAAAAAAAAGTAATTTCCATAATCGATTTTTATGAACAGAATTACACTAAGCTTGCTAACAAGGAAACACACAATAGAAACAAGAAACTAATGACACAAAATTGACATAATAGTTTTTCACCTAGAAAAAAATGAAGGGAAAAACTAACAAATAGGTAATTTATTATTTCAACCCATAGAATGAACCTGTACAACTCATAAATTTCTTGGAAATCATGTCTAGAATTTAGTCCAGTCTTTTCCCAGCATTGTACAACCACCTCAACATTCATGCCACCTCAAAAATCATGCTAGAAGCTACCTCAATCTACACACAACAAATCTAGACTTGAATGGAATAGATATGAATATCCACACTACCCTATGACAACCTACATAGCATGTAAGGCCTCTGCAATTGTGCCCAAAAACATTGGGCTACATGCAATAATACAATCCCCTGGAGTTTTCTCCCTTAAGATGCAGACATCCCTGAAACATTGGCCTCTCTTTCCCTTAGTGAATCCTCTTCCCTGCAGATCAATTTCCTTCCTCTTCAACTCAATAAATGATTACTTGTTCAAGTGTTGTGTCTTTTCCTCTCATTAGATCTCCTTTTATAACGTTAAAATGATTAAAACCATATCTCCAAAGTGATTAATGGTCAAGAAATAATATTGATCACTTGAGTTAAATGGTCATGACTTAATCTCTCATTGGCACAACTTATGTCACTTTTTAGTCATTATTTAAAAAAAAAAAAAATTAACTTTATCGAAGTAGATTAATATCTAGAGAGTGTCTTTTGGACACTTCCACATACTAGACATAATGCCCATGTAAAAGTACCTATTTGAGCTACCACATTTAACACCTTCTCTTAGTGAGGAACATGTTTCGCACCACCCCCGACTAATCTCCACAGAATATGTATTTTAACTTCATTAAAGCTTTCATGATGATTCCCATAAATTGTTAATATACGGAAATATGTTGAAGTTTTCTAGCTCCTTTCTAAATGCAACCTAGGATGAAGTGGTACCTCATTTAAATGTGTTTCGAATTTTCATGGAACAATACTTTTTTAGTTTTTAATGCAACTTTTATTATCACAGTGCATAATTATTGGTTCCATCTTTTGACCAAATAGCCTAATGAGCAATTTTCAAAGCCATATAGTTTCACACATTGCCAAATTGGCTTCCTGTCATGCGGAAAGAGTTATTTTTGCGGACAAACCTAACCTCCCTAGGAGTCTAAGACTCTCTAGTGACAAACAAACCAAACAAGAGCAATCCTTCTCTAAACATACATTATTCTATGAGAAACCAAGTGCTTTCCGATCTTACCTTAGGTCCAACGCTTGTTGTAGCAGTCCAGCCTTGCTGATCCAGATGAGCTCCTCCTTCACTTTAAGACCTGCATACACTAACAAGACAAACGATTACATAACACTTGAATATTTCATAAAACAAAGCATTCTCATCACATAGACCAAGGAGTACATGAAATAATTCATTAACAACAAATCATTGAGAAGAATGGACTTATTTGTATTAAGGAAACAAAAAAGGAACCATTACAACCTGAGCCTTGGTGTTGTGCAAGCTCCTCCCAGGGTCCAACAAGAGATTTCCTCTACTTTGACAAGCTCACCCACTCCCAATATGCAACAAGGAAGGATAGTGATCTCTCCTCACAAGTCAACAATGGAAGTCCTAATTCCAGCAGCATTTACCCTTTAGAATGTTCAGCTTTCAACCTTTTTTCCTTTGGCCCAAGGCCTGTATTTATAGTATTCTAGAGGAAGTTATTCAGTTCCAACATCAATGGGATACTCCCTCTTTTGGATGGGGTAGCTCCTCTCTTGATGGGATAAGCTCCTCTATCATAGGGATGCATGAACCATCTGGAGGCGCTCAATAAACGTCAAACACTCTTCTAGAAGGCTCTAGAAGTGACCACAAGTAACTTTTTAAAGATGAAACTCGCGCCTTTTGACCTTTACAGGGGTACGCACCCATCCTTTGGCTTACAGAGCGTAAAAGTACGCAGGTACAGTGTGTTTGGAGTGCGTACACGCAGGCAAGGTAGAGAGAACCTGCGTACCCAGAGATAAACATGTTTTTAAGTGACTTTCTCTCTTTTTGAAGTTTGACATGAAGAGCAGAGGTATGAGGCTTGACAAGGAGGATAATATGACTATTGATGGAGCCATATTAACTGAAGATAGTCATGGTGACAAATTTCAGTGTAACAGATTGCCCCCTAAAGTACGAAGCCTGCAATAGATAAGGGTGTTAAATCATATAGGAAGGGTGAAGTACTTTATCATTTCGAGGATCATCTTGTGGAGAGCCTGGTCAGAACCTGCAATTTTCAACACAAAATACATGTATAAGATCATATCATCGCTAAGGTAGGCATTCCCATACTCAGATCAAAACATTAACTATTGGACTAACTACTCTGATACAGGAATGATTTCATAATACATCATAATCATAGACTCGCGTAGACACAGTATGGGCGCAGCCATCTGTTTATGATTGGTCTACAACATAATGAATACAAAACTCCTCGCAGCCTGGATGGTGGAAACTAGATCCAGGGTCTTCATTTCTATTCCCCGAATTGGTACGATTCTAGCCATGTGAATGAATGAGTCGATGTCGAACATGGTAGAAACCACTTGATTACCAGTCAATGATGTAAACTGTTAACAAGCGTGAGAGAGACCACCAGTAATGTCAATGGTTCTCAAAGTACCCAGCACAATCCATGAGATGTGAATGAATGAGTCAATGTCGAACATTTCATGGAATCCTTCGATCGCAAGTCAATGATGAAAACTGACGTCGAAGGCGAGAAACCTGCCATTGATGCATGCAGACTCCAAGGTAATGACGATTTCTAAGTCAACTCTCTAGATAATGTGCTGATGTCGATAGAAAGCGACCCGTCGCAGGCAAGCCCACAACACGAAATCATAGTTCAAGTTGAAGAAATGTTGCTGCAAGGACTTACTCAATGATGATATGATGAATGATAGGTATTTTGCGGTTGAATGTTTTGTTTCAGACCTCTTGAGCACATAACGACACAACAGATGGTTTGGT
>APFE031228195.1:10554-46595 GCA_000404065.3 Pinus taeda
TTGTAAACTTGTGAGGAAAGATTACCATCCTTTCTTGTTCATTTGGAAGTGGGTGAGCTTGTCAAAGTAGAGGAAAACTCTTGCTGGACCCTGGGAGGAACTTGCACAACACCAAGGATCAGGTTGTAATGGTTTCTTTTTCGTTTCCTTAATACAAATAAGTCCATTCTTCTCAATGATTTGTTGTTAATGAATTGTTTCATATACTCCTTGGTCTATATGTTGAATATGCTTTGTTTTTATGGAATATTCAGGTGTTATGTAATCGTTTGATTGTTAGTGTATGCAGGTTTCAAAGTGAAGGAGGAGCTCATCTGGATCGACGAGGCTAGACTACTACAACAAGCGTTGGACTTGAGGTAGGATTGAAAAACACTTCGTTTCTCATAGAATAATGCATGTTTAGAGAAGGATTGCTCTTAATTGTCTTGTTTGTCACTAGAGAGTCTTAGACTCCTAGGGAGGTTAGTTTTGTCAGCAAAAATAACTCTTTCTGCATGACAAAGAGGAAGAGTGATCCCAACTTATTGAGAGAAGAAGATGTTTCTCCTTCATAGACGGGTTTAATAACTCCGATTCTTTATTCACTAAAAGTTTTCCCCTTATCTTACACTACTCAGATATATATGCAAGAACACATTATTAATAAACAAGACCGAGTAAGGAATGATGATGATATATAGATACAGGAATCATGGTTTCCTGGCTTGAAGGATCATATTCTCCATTTGAAAATCATCAAATTTAAATATGTAAGACAAACCAAAGGAGACTGTAACAGATAAGCAAAGGCTTGTATGTTAGCATAACTTGCCTTTCACAAAAGATTACCCACATCCTCTTGAAGCTCAAAACCAAATTTATTCAAGGACTAATGAAACCAAAATAACAAAATGGGAACATGAAAATGGAAAATAGAAATGTAATTCATCTAACTAAATGCAACCTATCATTTCGTAAACTAAAAATTGGGATGTTGGGTTAACTGAAATGGAACTTCCAATGTAGCCATAGAAGCTGCTACCAAATTTGAAATCGAAGGATGTGATCATGTAAGACCAGAGTTAAATACATTACAATGAAAAGGTTAAATAACCTAAACATTCACAATGATAGGTAAAAACAAGAAGTGCAAGCACAATGGTGTGACACTATTGACTTCTCTACCAAACGAAAGCCTCCAAAAAATGAAACTACATGGTTCATGACCATCAAATACTTGATTGAATGGATGAAGGTATAGGTCATGGGACATGGGTCTTGATTAATAGGAATTTTCAAGCCAATACACAATAAGATAATGGAAATTCCTTTTAGGAGAAATTTGACAAGAAAGCTTAATCAAAGACAAATCCCTATCATGAGAAAAATCATTCGGTACACCATAAGATATGTTTTCATGTGAGTTAAACTCTTTGATGGATGATGCATAAGGGATGTCAGATCAAAATATTTGACAATCATTAAGAACACTCTCTCTTTCCACACCGCAGATTAAATATTTGATTGAGGTGGGATGTAGTGATTGAAGTTCAAAAGTGAAATTAAACATTCTACCTTGACATTTTAAACTTTTTATGTGAAGAAAATGATAATCCTTCAAGAGAGAGTCGAAATCCCATGAGATGAAATTTACAACAAGATTTTGCGAGAAAATATTAAACTGACCAAAATCACAAATACTGTTCGAGTGACAGGAACCTAACATAACCATCAGCGTAGGTTGAAGTGTGCTATTCACCTGAGTTAAATTTTAACTCTAAAAAGATTGAAAATTACACTGACAAAACATAGCCAATTGCTTGTCTAAATAAGAGTCATCATTCAAATCATGAGATTCATAAGGGAGATGAGCTTGATGAGATAGACTTTTTAGGTTACCACAAAAATCCTTAATGATAAGCATGTCATATTCTTGATTGAAAGGACCTATGTCATAGAGGAAATATTCAATAATCGCATCAAACTCTATTTGAAAATTCTTCAAATCTAAATATTCTTGTGAGAACAAAGATTCATTCGTAAGACTTGAACAATCATCACCGTAGAATTAAAAAAAAAGGAAATGATTAGGGTCATGGTCATCCAAGGATTCAACTTGATTAATAGATTGAGGGTTGATAGGAGAAATATCAAGATTCAATGATGATTTATTAATAGGATCATATATATCATCATCAGGGGAAAGATGAGAAAGAAAAATTAGTTCCTCATCAGCAAATTGATCCTCTTGTTTACTAAATAGTTTAGGCTAAAAACATGGAAAATGAAAAGAAGGGCGACAAGGAATAAAAGGAACATCAGATTCATCTTCAGGATGTTGAAGTTACTTTTGAAGGGGAAAGAATTATGAATCTTACTCAAAATATTTTCTTGAAATCCACACTAAGAAATGAAGCTTTTCATCCAAAAATTATCAGTCTACATCCTCATCTAAAAATTCATAGCAAAAATGAAGGAAATAATTAAAGAATTGTTCAGTAGATTCATTCAATTCGATTATAATCTAATCAATTTCATTAAGAACATCTTGATATTCATATTTATAAAAAAAACAACGAAGCTCACTAACCAATTGCTTAAAACATGAAATAGAAGCAGCGGGTTAAGAATAACACCATTTCTTAGCACGACCATCCAATGTAGGGGTAAACAACCTTGCAAGGATTTCATCAAAATAAAAACCACTTGAGAAACATAATTGAAAAAACTCAATTACGTAATCAAGGATGGTTTTTGTGCCCTTGTCATCAAATTGCAAATGTGAGAAGTTATGTAAAAATTATGTGTAGATTGAAAGGTGTAAAGCTTCCTACAAACACCTTGGGATTATGATTTGGTATGAGTCCATTAAAGGTAAGAGATTCAAATAGATTTCATAGGCTCAACTTTTAATCTCACCCTACGTCTAGTGCCAAAATGTTGATGGTGTTAGATGTCCCCGACGTGTAAGTGGATCTCCTTGATGTGAGGTCCCAATTAGACCTCACACCATTTGGTGTAGGAATCCCATCTAACTATATGGTCTGATGACCATTGCAAAGGTTTCAAAGATATGCCTTGGTTACAAAACATACAAAAGATATCATATTACCTCTTTGGGGTAGCAATTGTGTAATCTTTATGTGACACAAAATGTAAAGCACACTCGGAACTTCAATCGTTGGTATAGGAAAATGAGCCTCTAGTTAGGGAAGTAATAGTACTATACTAAGGGAAACCCGAGAGCGAAGAGAAAGGATTTTTTATTACCTGCAAAGTAGTTCACATGCTAAACACCAATTATGTAAACATAAGAACACTTATTTAATAATATTCATATTTAAGAAATGAAATATTTCTGTAGACATTGTATGTAATTAAACCAACATATATCGAAAACATAAAAAGAGTAATGCTACACATCCATGATACATGTATGAAGAACTTTTGTTTCATATAGTTTATGATTATAAATGAAATATGCCAAGTACATTGTTACATAGATGAAACACTAGATCCAGTAGTGGAACATGAAGCCACAACTTCCTTATCCAAAGAATGATGTATCTCATATGCACTACAAGAGAATCCTAGGTGAGACTTCAAGAATCCAAGCCCCTTACTTGAGTTATGAGGGGATATTTATAAAAAATGAAAATGACTTTTGAGCTTCCTCATGACTCTTCAATTCTTATGACCTATCAGATTTTATATAGCTTTTCATATTCTATACATGAATTTTTACACTCCATATGTTTCTTTTCACATTCCACATGTCTCTTGGACTTCATTACATACAACTTATTAGAAATGAGAAATTACATATAAGATCATGGTTATATGAGAAACAATTGTTGCTAGGATAGAATTATCAAATTGACAAGTCATTTTCTTCCTCATGGAGTTCATTTGTATGTATGTGTGCCATTCTATGAACTTTGTGGAATGACTTTGATCCAAAATAGAAAGTACGTTGGATATCGCATATTCACCTCGAGTGCTTCTGTTTATATGGTCTTGGAGATTTGTTATACATTATTCCATACCTATGACAGTTTCATGTGGCCTTTAACTAGTGTGATGGCATATTGTAGAATAATTTCTTTGGCGATCTCCAAGTGTTCTTGTTTTGATGCTTGCTTGATTTGTTCTATGTACTTCCTAATCTTCAGAAATATGGTTTCTCTACCCTTTATTTATTCAAGTGATCCTACTGAAATCATCCCATGTTTCTATGTTAGAGACTCGAAACCATTGTGAAATTGACTATAAGTGACAATAGTGTTAGTATCCTATTCTCCAAGACAGTTGTAATTACGATGGTGGAGTGTCAGTTTTACTTAATATATTTCAACAACAATATTGTCCTTCCTAACCAATTGTTGCAGAAAATTTATATATTTGGCATCCCATTCCTAGACTTTATCAATCATTCTACTTGCCACTTTTAGGAGATTCAAGATTTCTTGTGCTTTCTTCTAAATTCCAACGAGAGGAGCCACTACTTGATGTAGAAGTATCATTTCATCATATAAATTTTCCATAGTATGGTCGATTGGACCTATTTCATCCTGTATTACTTCCATTCTTTTGTGTTGAATTTATGTGAACATAACAACTGATTTTTCGTAGCAAAGTGTTCCTCTTATTTCTTTACTACAATTAACTCTTTCCTTAATCGTGGATTCTCATTAAACAAATACTCTGAGTTGTCCTACACTTTTGTAGCAAAATCAACATTTATTTCCATGATTTCCCTGTGATTCCTTCTAGTATTAGCAATTATGACATTTTTTATAGATACTGAGACTATATTCTAAGGATCATTTGGGAAGTATCTTCGCCTTTTCTGCATGATCCTCTTCTTGAGTTGATCAAATGTCACATTGCACACATCCATGAATCTAACTTCAGGTACATGTGTTATTCACATTTCATCAAATGGGAGATGACCACCCATGAGAGGAAGTGCTTCTTGAGAACCTAGTGCATATTATATGGGTTGGGTCACATCATCTTCCTCCAACTCTTCTTCTATTTCCTGAGTCAATTTTTCTTCCTCCAACCTTTATGTTTCTTCTTCCTCCTATGATTGACTTTGTTGCTTCTCTTATACTTTCCTTCTTTCCTCTTTTTCTTCTTGTTGCTTAATGAGAAATTCATCTTTCTTCCTCTTCTCCTCTTCTTAAAATTTTCTCCTTTCCCGCTCAGATTAAATATCTCCTATATTCAAAGGATCGGCTGTCCATTTGCTATTGCTTTCTCCTATTGAATAATGCTTGATATTTTTCCTAGGAGATACTCTCTTTGCTTAAGGAGTTGTTGGAATTTCCTCCTACACATGTATATCCTGAGCTGGTGGAACTTGGGCTGAACCAACTTTAATTCCTAGATTTATCTTCCCAACTTCATTGTACTAGCTCTTCACCTTCTGTTGGGCGCGGGATCCCCCAAGGGAATTTTTGGGGCTTAAAGCCCAGATTTTGACTAAATCTGATGTAAAGACTCCACCGTTTTGTGGGCGTGGAGTGCGAGCTTGTAAATGAGTCATAGGGTTGTCTGCCCTCATTTTTGTAATGTAATGTTGGCTTTAGAGATCTACCCATGGTCCGCGGACCATAGGATTGCATAAATAGAGCGAGGCTCTAATTTGTAAATCACTCAATCAATTGAGGAATGAAGATGAAGAATTGAGTCCTATCTAAGTGTATTGTTGAGTCTTGGGTCGTAGAGTAGGAGTAGGCTCTGCAATTGAGTGCACAGAGGCCTAGTAGTTTGCAGCTGAGTGTGCAGACCCCTACAGCTGAGTGCGTAGGACGAGTCGAGTCTCTAACCTTTGAAGAAGTAATAAAGAGAAGTTTCATATCATTTCTGTGTATCTTTTTCATGTTTTCTGCATTGCATGTATTGGGTATAAACTACATTTATGTTGTTTATATGATGCACGAACATATATGATTGTGTTGATTAAGTGAATATAAGATAAATTATCTATTTACGCGAAGTTAACTAACAATAAGAAGATAAGTAATATCCATGGTGGAACTTGGGGAAATAGCACAGATCGTTGCCTTAGCAGCATGAAAGCTACTCAGCCCCTAGTCAAGGCTGCGCGAAGGCGATTATAACAGATCAGGAAGGCCTCACAGGTCAGGGCAGTGCGCGAAGTAACCTCCCCAAAGGTAGTCACAGTTGGACTAAATCGACCCCTCAGACATCTCAAGCGTGCGAAAAATTGGTTCTAGCATCCCCCCATATTGCTTCAAGTGAGACCTCAGTCCATGCTCCGTGGGCTATTGCCGAAAGGGCCAATAGTGTAGGGATTTGTTTGGCTAATTAACTCTGAACCTGGGTCAAGCCCCCTCAAGCCAACAAATGGTTCCATTTCTGGTTATCGCCCACTATCTATAATAGTCTACAAAGCTTCGCAGAGCTCAAGGTGGACTTCCATCACGTGTATATCAAGGTGCGCAAGGACCCTGTGAAGAAGTGGAAGGAGCTCCCATACTTGGCCACGGATGATGTCATATTCATCGTACTTGAGTCGTGGCCATTGGAGTGTCGTGCTCCAGTCATCTCCGCATTGGAAATGGAGAAGTCAGCTACACAAAGGAAGAAGGAAGAGGAAAAACTATGGATGGCACAGTTAGCAGAGAAGAGAAGAAAAGAGGCAGTAGTAGCAAAGGCGCAGGAGGTGCAGAACGCTGCGAAGGTAGCAACAGAATAGCAGAAGGCAGCCGCAGAACAGAAAGAGGCAACAGAGAAGGAGCATGAGGGCCATAAGTCATCATCACCTCAGGAAGAGACCAAGACAGAGGAATGTGGTGTGGACCCATAGACAGATTCTACAAAGTTGAAGCGCCAGCGCCCAAGAGAGTAGGTGGGGCCACGGAAGAAGTCAAAAGCCTCCTAGACTTCTTTCGACCCAATCACCCTCACTGAGGGGGATCTAAATGACATAGGGGAGATGGTACGTGACGTCACTGTGGAGGCCCTCCAGTAATTCACAAAAGAAAATCAGATGGCATTGGCGGCCCTCTGGGCACAGATACAAGAGTTGCAGGTGCACACTCCTCAGGCTAGTACTTTGTCGACTAGCCTCGCAGTAGGAACGACTGCAGTTGAGGAAATGCTGTACGACTGCATGACCAATACTATAGTGCTACTGGAGGGGGCACTGGTTACAGAAAATGAAACCGACAGGCCTATGGTCAGTGCGCTAGAAGGAGTGGGGATCAACATGGTTGTGCTCCCTTGAGAGATACTCTATGTTCTATAGGACAGAGTAATTGCAGAATTGCGGGCTAGGGAGGGCCGCACGCTACAAGTGTTGAGTGAACAGTGAATTAACATGGAACAACTAAGCATGCAGCATGACGAGGTCATAACATAGAATAAGAAGCTAGTGCAAGTGGTTGAAGAGGCCTACCAGATGGTCCCTGAGTTGGCCATCCCAGCAGAGGCGTGCATCTGGACGTTAGTAGCAGGGGTGCGTGAGGCACGAGAAGAAATGGCTAAGGTTCAGCTGGAGCTGAATCTTTAGATAGCTGAGCTGCAGTTGAAGGTGTAGCCTTCAACTCCACCAGAGGCGAGGGAAAAACATGCCAATGCTATCACAATGGGAACAAAGGAGATCAACAGTGCAGTGAAAGATTGCACCAAACTTTTGGAAGAGTCTTTTGAGGTCCTCAACACTCTGTAGGAGGACCGAAACATACAACGCTTAGAAATAGAGGCGCATGAGCTGCAGCAAAGATATGATGATATAAAAGGGACCACACAAATGGTGGCACTTACACAAAGGCTCATGCGGACGCAGCAGGCAAAAGCGCTCAACGAGCAGTTAGATGCAGTGCGACATAAGGAAGCAATTTTGAAGGTGTGCATACAACCTTGGATCAATGAGGCATTCATCATTACAAGCTCGATTGAAGCCAAGCTCGTGCAGATGCAGGGAACGGAGGAGGAGATGCAAGGAACCAGTTCAGATACCATGGTCTCTAAACAACATATCCAGGAGGTACAACAAGCAGCCACTCAATGGGCTGCTGACCTTGCAGTGGTCCGAGTAGAGTTGGGAGGTATCTGCGCGAAGATCTCTTCACCGATAGAGTCACTCGAGGGAAATTCACGATGTTTGTGTTGGGAGCTTGTTGGGCGCGGGATCCCCCAAGGGAAGTTTGGGGCTTAAAGCCCAAATTTTGACTAAATCTGATGTAAAGACTCTGTGTTTTGTGGGTGTGGAGTGCAAGCTTGTAAATGAGTCATAAGGTTGTCCGCCCTCATTTTTATAATGTAATGTTGGCTTTAGAGATCTACCCATGGTCCGCGGACCATGGGATTGTATAAATAGATCAAGGCTTTAAGTTGTAAATAACCGAATCAATTGAGGGATGAAGATGAAGAATTGAGTCCTACCTAAGTGTAGTGTCAAGTCTTGGGTCGTAGAGTAGGAGTATGCTGTGCAACTGAGTGCACAGAGGCCTAGTAATCCACAGTTGAGTGCGCGGGCCCTTGCAACTAAGTGCACAGGATGAGTCAAGTCTCTAACCTTTGGAGAAGTAATAAAGAGAAGTTTCATATCATTTATATGTATCATTTTCCTATTTTCTGCATTGAATGTGTTGGGTATAAATTACATTTCTGTTTTTTATATGATGCGCAAACATATACGATTGTGTTGATTAAGTGAATATAACATAAAGTATCTATTTATGTGAAGTTAACTAAAAATTATAAGAAGATAAGTAAGATTCATGGTGTAACTTGGGGAAATAGTGCACATCGTTGCCTTAGGAGTAAAAAAGCTCCTTAGCCCCTGGTTAGGGCTACGTGAAGGCGATTATAGAAGATCGTGAAGGCCTCGCAGGTCAGGGTAGTGTGCGAAGTAACCTACATGAAGCTATTCATAGTTTGACTAAATTGACCCCTCAGACATCTCAAGGGTGCAGAAACTTGGTTCCAGCATCCCCCCATACTGCTTTGAGTGAGACCTCAGTCCACGCTCTGCAGGCTATTGCCGAAAGGGCCAGTAGTATAGGGATTTGTTTAGCTAATTAACTCTGAACCTGGGTCAGGCCCCCTCAATCCAACACGTTATCATATTCTATGGCAAATATTGATGAATATTCCCAATTGAAACCAATCTTGTCACAATGTTTCTTACACACTCTCCTAGGATTATATCCATAAAATTCCTTCACTGCAAAGTGTAAGCAGTTCAACCCTTGTATTTTTGTATTTACTACCTTGTCAATCTTTAGTTCATACAATCTGATCCTCGAAGGGAAGGTGGGCTAAGGGGTTTTCTTCCTTCTGTGAAGAACTCATGACAACCCTTTTTCCCACCGGTATGATACTTCTTGCAAGACCACCTTATTAGTCACATATTGCAGCATGAGATGAGGAGAAATATGATATCAAAAGCATTTGATATGTACCCTTAGATGCAGTAAACCTATCCACGATAACATGGAGTGACTCCTTCACCTAATCGATCATGCAAGGAGTATGAATCTCATATATCATATGCAATATGAGTGCAAATAATTGCTCTTCCAATCTATCATATTCCCCTTTGAAACTTGATTATGACGACACCCTATAGTTGAGGTATACTCAAAAATTATTATGTGGGGTCCAATTCCAAAACATTCCCGTGAAAGCATATCATGCACAAATTCCATTCAAAAGAAATGTAGACATATAGAATTATGGTGTCGAGTTTGTCCTCAAAGATGCACTTTCCTACGGCACATGACCTTGCAACTCAGAAAAAGTATATCCTCGCAATTAAATACTTTACCATTTGTAACCACCATACTGTGCATATATATCATATTTTCTTCAAACACCTCAGTGTTATTTCACCAATGCAATCTACAAAACATAACAATGAGATACTAATATACGTCTCTGACAATCCTGGTTGAGTAAACTATAGCTGGGCACTGGATCTCGAGACCAAGATTTAATTATCTTACTTGTTTCTAGATCAGCCCATTTAGTGTAAAATTTGTTTTTGGCATATTTTGTGGGCCTTTTCATATTATAGTAAGTTTGCATGTATTCTCCATAATAGGTGGAAAGGTGACCACCACTTTCGTTACGAAGCTGTTTTACTTTTCAAAAATCCCCATTTTAATATATTATAAATTTCATATGAGATTTATTATATTAAAATAAAGACCCTTTGATTTAAAAAAAAGCCTTTGATTTTTCTAAAACAAACAAAAAAATGAAAAAATAAAAAAAAACAGCAAAAATATCGTTAATAAAATCTTATAATCAAAGTTTAATACTTGGTATTTTTAATTAAAACCCAATTATTAAACTTTGATTATCCCAAAAAACGAAATTAAATAGCCCACGAGACCCAAACTATACTTAGGCTTAAGTATTAAACATTATGGGTTATTTAATTAAATAACAAAATTAAAGGGATTTTTTAAAGATTCTCGAAGGTTGAAGTCTTTTCAAGCTTCAACACTTTGCCATACCTGCATCGCATATCCCATGATAAATCAACATAACACAAAAAATCCTTTACACCACATATTATGATATGTGATTAGGTCATAACTAACTAGAAAATCGACTGCAATCTATAAAACCCTGCATCCACGGACTATCGAAAAAATTCCAAAGTCCATACCTTGCTCCCTTTTCCGATTGAGATATACGATAAGTCCCAGACCCGCCCGGATTATTCACTGTAATTTATATTGAAATCGCATCTAGGGCTTATATCACAATCACAAAGTTCTAAAACTCATGCCTCATTCTAATGTTGATTGCAATATGATCCTGATTTCCTATTGTGATATGATGTCAGCAGTGACGTCAGTTCCACCTCATCTACCACATCATCCGCCATGTCACCTTCCACTTCACTTATCACCTCCCATGTCACCATTCCACATCATCTACCACATCATAGTCACATCACCATGACATCATCCCTGACGTCATCCTGCATCCCGCAAATCGCAAGTCGTTTGGCCACCTCTTATAGTTTGCAACTTCGAATGCCAATTGTGATAATCATGCGTTGCAATATGCAATAAAACCCCGATCCAATAAAATTATACACTACAATTCATTTAATCCCCGCATCCATGGCTATCAAAAATAAAAAAGGACCACTACTTCCTGCTTCTTCTACCCATTTTGATTGTGATTGGGATGTGATTTCAGAAGGCCACCTTTGGATTTTATTTGGAATACTCCTAGTCTAATACGATTGTGATTTTTCTGAGTTATGCCCCTGATTCTAATCCAATTGCAATTGTTTTATGATCTACCCAAAACTCTGATTTCTGATTGTGATAAGCTATAAACTACACCTCCTCACTCTGCATTCTTGTCCATGATGTATGTGTCAGGATTTATTGTGCTCTACGTTTTTCCTAATTTCCTGCAAAACGTGATTTGTTTCAAATAATTTTCTCTTATTATCTCTTTTATGTTTATCTTATCCATTCCTGTTTTCTTTGTTCAAGTTCATGACAGAGGAGGACAGTTGTGTTGATAAGTGGCATATTAGTTCAAATCGGCAAGCAAACATCCAGTGAATTCAATGGAGCAAACAAAGGCGATGAATACAATAAATTAATTTCAGAAACTTCTAACAAAATATTATTTTCCTTTAAGCATTGTTGAATGGCTCTGTTTAAATTCCCTCAGCGCTCTACACAATAGATTCAATTGTTTTATGCTATTTAAGCTTTCATTTTGTATGAAATAAAGGGTCTGGAGTTTTATGAATAAAGGGTTACGAAAGCTCACACTATTGTACTTTGACACTTTTCTCAATAGAATGACTGGAACATTTTTTTAGGAATTTCATAAAGAATTTTGAGAAGTTGCACTATTGTACTCCTGGAATCATCTTTCTCAGAAATAGTAAATTGCTGCTATTTATTTTATGAGCTGAGAAACTTGCATCTGGTATTCTATCTTTGCTCCTTTTATTTTGTCACACATCTACTAAGAATATACATATATAAAAAAAAATATTTAACTACTTCGTAAAATACCGGAATCTCTATTGATATATAGACATAATCATTCTATAGAATCTATTACACTCAATCAAATTAATTGAAAACTTTATTAAGGATAGAAACTATTATTCAAAATTACATTGTGAATACCTCTTAGACTTTAGTCTACAAATTACATTGTGATATAAGTTTGAGATGAGGGCATCTGTCTGTCGCTCATGATCGCTCAGATTATTGAGTACACTTGTTTACTTTCATGATTTTTCTACATTAATGAACTTGTATTGTAAGATTTTACAACTGTTGATGGAGGTTTGGTTCTATAATTACCTTATGTTTCACACTACCTGGCATTAACTCTGGCTGAATCATTGCTCGGCCTAGGTATAGGCGGCGCCTTACTAGAGTTATTACTGACATTGTACATTATAACCTTGGAATTCGCTCTACAGCAACGAAATCAGTTTCTCCACTAGATCAGACGGAGGAGGGGTTTCTTTGTTTTTCTAACCCTCGAATGGGTATGTTTGCTCATCATTTTTCTTTGGTTCATGCTCCTGGTACCTTCTGGGTCGGTTTGTATTCACAATTTCAGGACCCTCTGCTAGGGTTTTTGTCGAGATCTAAGTTATTTTTCTACTGCCTATATTCATTATTAGGGTTATTTGCAATTTCGGGTTCCAAAAAGGAGTCTGCTGGCATTCTTGTTGTGAACTTATCTACAGACGACTCAACCCTTCGGACCATCTAGGTAATTCTAATGGAGATTCTTGCTTGTAAATCACAAGCTGCGGGTCAAGCTTGTTGCAAGGCCCTCGGTTCAATTTGAGGACATGTTTATTAGTATCCCGGGTATGCAAGAGTTCTGTTGAATTAGAAGTTTAAGACTGTGGCTCTGTGGAGAGTTTTTGGCACTTCTCCTTGCCATGACTGCGATATTGATTACCCTCTCTAATTTTTAAATTTAGTTTTGAGTTTATGAGGCCTTTTGACCATGAACATGTTTCTAGATCTACCTAGATTCGACTGGCTTAGTTATTTGTATATTTTTAATTATGCCGAGGGTAAAGCATTTCAAACCCTACCTGGAATAGTTACAACTTGGTGATGAGACTATTGAATGAAATATATGTAATCTTGTTTTACATACTTAAGCATTTCTTGGAATAGAACTTCGTTCATGTTACTTATTTTCTTTTTGGAAATTATTCCTGTGTTTATCATGGAAAATTTTAGGGGCTAATATTCGCACATGGGCTAATTTTCCATGATTTTTCAAAAAAAAGATTTGTCAATTTCTATTTCTTTATAAAAATGATTCACCCAAATTTTACAATATAAAGTTATTTTACCTTAAAAATTGCCAACATTATATAGAGTGTATATATAAAATCATTATAAATTTGAATAATTTTACAAATACATCAATAAACATTTTATAGTTTTCATATTAGGTACTAGTGAGATTCATCAATGTTTTTAAACTTCAAAATAATTTTCTATCCTTAAAATTTTCCCTAGTGTTTATGCTAGATCTTGGACTGTATTCCTTCATTTTGACTAGTAGAATATTTAATTATTTCAGAGGTTCTACGAATGCCTTGTTGCCTCCAGCCGCAAGGGTTTGTAGTTTAAAATACCGCCTCTGATTTTTCTATTTCGAATGTATTAATGCTTTGAAGAGGTTTATGAAAATTTTATATCCGGTATTATCTGCATTATTTGAGAGAACAATTGAAATCTATGCTTTTTCTTTTCGTCTGGGGATTTTTTTGGATTCTTAATTATTTTTTGGTGAGGCTACATACCTCATTTTCTAAATTTTTGGTTCTAGGCATATTTACAGTTCAAATATTTCCATGCTTGTTCTGAGTTTTCCAAATTGGTTGTTCCGTTAAGTACTTATAATCAGTAAATATTATAATAGTTCCTCGTTTATAGAGAAAGAAAATCTCCCTACTGTTTCTCTTTTTGTTAACAGAAGATTTGTTACTCTTTCTTGCATACTGTAATTCCCGTGGAACAATTTTCCAATAATGAAAATGAAGTTTGTCCTCTAGTTATATCGTTTATATTTAGAATTATAACTATGTGGAACCTTAGAGCATTACCTGTCCTAAATCTCCGAAATTCGTGAACTTTACTAATACTAGTATTTTTTGTTCTTTTCTTGAATTATACGATGTCAATAAATTAAGATGGTAGTTAATTGTAATTTATTCAAGCTATCTCATTCTTGAATTATTGAAAATTATCATTATTCCTATATCATTATCAGGACAAAATCTACTTAATAAGCACTGGTATTATTACTTATATGTACCACTGTCTAGCTTGAAATATTCTTGATTCAGTCTTGCAACCAGACCTGAATTTCTCTGTATTCTTGCCTCCCAACCTTGAGACCTACTTCAGTAGTCCCCCCCTGAGCTTTCCTATTCACAAGAACTCTTTATCTTCTTGAGACTTACAGTCTCAGTGGCCTCTGGTTCAAACCAGACATGGCCTTATACGACTGTCTGACTCTTCAGCATAGTATGTTCCTTATTAACTCTTCCCTTCTTTCTTCTTGATCTCAAATACCTCTATCCTCTTGATATCTTACTTAAATACTCAAGAAATTAGTTTCAAAAACTTATTTAGGAATAGGTAACTATTTCCTTAACTGATTATTAAGTAAAATAATATTTACTGATAACTGTTGTCTTCATTCAAAAAATATTAACTTCCAAAATAATATTTTTTGAAGTTAAGAAAATAAATAGTTGTCCAAACTGCAGTAATTAAAATATTTACATAGTCAGGGTGATATCACATCTTCCCCCCCTAATATGTAACATTGTACCGATGTTTTCCTTCTAAAAACAAATTTGGAAAGGTCTCCTTCATAACCTGCTCATCATCCTCGGTGGCCTCTTTAGGCCCAAAGTGCTGCCATTGCACTTTAACCTAGGTGATAACTCATTTCCACAAATTTACTTCTCTTTGATTTAGTATACCCAGAGGTTCGACCAAGAGCTTGCCTTCCGGTTCGACCTAGATAGCAACAAAATGGCTTAAGTCATCAATCAACTTCTTTAATATATTTGTATTTAAAGAAAAAATTTCTCAAATATTTTACCTGAATGTTTTGCCAATTCATTACATGTTTAGGATCATAAATATCTTTCTTAATTAAATAAACATGGAAGACATTGTGCAAAAGAATGTGGCTGGGTAAACCAAGATGTTAAGCCACTGCCCTGATTCGAGCTAATATTTGAAATGTCCCATAAAATCGGGGTGCCATCTTAGCACATATGGTCCATTGCAAAGTACTTTTATTAGCTCGTACTCTAATGTAAACATGGTCTCCTACTTGAAATTCCTGAAAACTTCATTTCCAATCAGAAAAGTTCTTTTGCCGGTCTTGAGCAGCCTTTTAGTTGTTTCGTACTTTCTTTACCATTTCCTCAATTTCTTCCAAGATATGGTCCTAACATCAACTTGTCCTTTGGTCCACTCCAACTTAATGGTGTTCTACACTTATGGTCGTATAATACTTTAAAAGGACTCATCTGTAGAGATGTGTGGTATCCATTGTTATAAGAAAATTCTACCAAGTGTAAGTAGTCCTCCCATTTTGATGGTTGTTGCATCACATAAGTTTGCAACATGTCTTAAACCACTTGGTTTACTCTCTCTGTCTGTCCATCCGTTTGAGGATGATAAGCGGTACTGAAATGTAGTTGCATTCCCAATCCTTCAGAAAGGGCCTCCCAAAAGGCTGATGTGAATTTCACATCGCGATATGAGATGATCATTTTGGGTATTCCATGTAGCTTGAAAATGTGTTGCATAAAATTGTTAGCAACCTGCACCGCTTTATAAGTTAACTAGACTAGTATGAAATGAGCATATTTTCTTAGTTTTTTTACCACTACCATGATGGAGTCATTTTTTCTTTTTTACTTAGGTAGTCTGATGATGAAATCGATGGATATGGTTTCCCATTTCCATTCAGGAATAGGTAAGGGGTGGAGTAAACCGGTTGGGTCGTGGTGCTCAACTTTTATTTGCTAGCATTCCAGACATTTGGCTAAATATTCTACTACCTCATTTTTCATTCTAGGCCAGAAAAAATCCTTTATTAAGGCATAAATAATTTTCTGGTATCCAGGATGACCTGCACAAGGAATCTTATGAAATTCATATAAAACTAGGTTTTTAAGATGTTTTTCATTAGGTACATATAATCGCTTCCTATAAATCAACAATACTTTTGTATTTACCTCATATCCTAATTGTTGTTCATGGTTTTTTGGAATTTTTTCTTGCTACCATAAATGTTTGTATACTAAATCTTGCGTGGATGTTTCATGAATATGCTCATAAAAAGTTGCTCTTGATTCGCTGAAAGAAATTTCATATAAACAATTTACCTTTCGACTTAAAGCATCCGCAACCCGATTTTCTTTCCCCTTCAAATGCTTGATTTCAAAATCAAATTCACTTAGGAAATTTTCCCAATGAGCTTGTCTAGCATTCAAAGTGGGTTTCTTAAAGTAACTTGTTAGACTATGATGATTCGTCATTAGCATAAATTTCTTACCCATTAAGTAGTGCCACCACATTTTCAAGGTATGAATCACCGTTGTCAGTTCCAAATCATATGAAGAATACTTTTGTTCGTACTCCTTAAGTTTCCTTGATTCATAAGCTACAACCCTCCCTTCTTGCATTAATACATCACCTACACCCTCCATGCTAGCATCTATACAAACCACATATTATTTGTTGGGATCTGCGATGCTAAAAATGGGTGCAGTGGTGAGTAGATGCTTGAGCTGGTCAAAGCTCTTTTGGCAGTCGGGGGTCCATTTAAAGGCTTTCCCTTTCTTTTGCAAATAAGTGATAGGATATGCCACCCTATGAAACCCTTCCACGAACCGTCTATAATATCTTGCTAGACCCATGAATGATCTTATGTTAGCTACATCTTTCGGTACTGGCCATTCCATGATAATCCTTATTTTCTATGGATCTACTGCAATGCCATTCTTGGTGCTGACATGCCCTAAGTACTAGATTTGATACTTAAAGAAGTCACAAATGTTGTGTTTGGCATACAACAGGTGTTCTCTTAAGACTTGCAGAAGAATACAGAGATGTTCCTTACGTTCTTCCATGCTTCGAGAATAGATTAGTATGTCATCAATAAAGATTAATACAAACTTATCTAAATATTGATGGAATATGACGTTCATGAGACACATGAAGATGGTTGGGGTGTTAGCTAGTCTAAAAGGTAGCACTATGAACTCATAATTTCCATAACGAGTTCTAAATACGGTCTTTGCTATATCCTCCTTCTATATATGGATCTAATGATATCTTGAGCGTAGATCGACCGTTGAGAAGACCATTTCACCCTTTACTTGATAAAATAATTCATCAATACGGGGCAAAGGATATTTATTTTTAATGGTCAGTTTGTTTAACTCACGGTAGTCCATACACATTCTCAATGTTCCATCCTTCTTCTTGACAAAGAGCATTGGACTCCCCAAGGGGACACACTGGTTCAAATATAGCGTTTATCAAGAAGATCTTGTAGCTACATTTTTAATTCAGTTAGCTCTAGTATGCTCATGCGGTAAGGGGATCGGGAGACTGGGGCAGCTCTCAGAATTATCTCAATGGTGAAATCTATGTCTCTTTTTTGGGGTAGGCCTGGGATTTCCTCAGGAAATACATCTGGAAAGATTTGTATCACAAGAATACCTTCTACATAAACAATTTTATCTTTAGAGTCCGTGTATCCTACTTGTATTTCATAGACTTGGCAGCCATTTTTGATACATTTTTCTAATTGGGAGGTTGTTACAGGTCTTATATCTAGAGACGTTTGAATACCTTGAATCTCCTGCCTTCCTCCTTTCTCATCCTAGTAATTGATGGTTTTGGTCTTGTAGTTAATAAGGGACCAATTCTTTTACAACCATTCCATACCTATAAGAACGTCGTAGCACCCCAGTGGTAACACATTAAGGTATGCTATAATAGTCTGGTTAGCTAAACTTACAGGGAAATTCATGACCTTGAACAAAACTCTTCTTTTTTCTCATGTGGCTAGTTGTACTAGCCATGGATTTTTAAATTTGATAGATTGCAATTTACACTGTTCTACAATCTTGGGGCTAATATAGCTTAGGGTAGCCCCTAGATCGATTAAAATAGGTATAGGTTTGTCAAAAACTTTACCTTCAAATTCAACCATTGTTGGCTAAAACTCGGCCTGATTGTCTTCAAGGGTGGGATTAATTTTGGGGATTCTCCTAGCCACCTCTCCCATGGTAGATGCTTCCTGTATTTGCTAAATATGATCAGCTCCTCTGCATTGTGGGTAGTTTTTGACATAATGTGCCCCCCCGCATCCCCAACACTATATGGATGGTCTATTATTTAATTCTATTTCAGATCTACCAACTTGTTCATCCATCCCATTTTCGTCTGGTACCCTAAATCTAGGCTGATTTCCATTTATTTTCTAGTTAATTGGACCTTTAAATGATCCCTTGTTGCCTATACCCTTGTTCCCTTTGTGACTGGGAACAAGTTTGCTAGATTTTTTCTTAGATCACTTCTTTCCTAAATCCCCCTTGGGTTTGTTTTGCTGGTAGCATATCTGTGCCTTACGAATAACTTCGTCCATGGTTTTTGGGTTGTCAAACTCTAGTCGTTCCTTCATGAATAGTGGGAGGCTTTTGATGAACCGCTGCAGTTTTTACTTTTCTTTGCATATGTAAGGGACATCCCGAAGTAGTGACGTGAACTTGGTTATGAACTCATCGATTGTCATCTAACCTAATAGGAGATTGTGGAACTCTTTCGCTTTTTCATCATAAAATCTTTCTGCTAGATATTTCTCCTTAAACAATCTTTGAAAATTCTCTCAGGATATATTTTGTTCATTAACTCCATGGACTGTTTTTACTTCCTCCCACCATAATGTGGACTTTCCTTGTAATTGAAAGATGGCCAATCAAGCCTTCAGATTATGGTCATACTCGTACAGCTGGAAATACTTGTTCATGTTAATGAGTCATGCCTCTACTATCTCTTCTTGTTCACCATCATAGAGAGGAGGTTTAATTTTTCGAAATTATCCTTGAAGTTTTGATTTCTTTCTTTTATGTATCTTGTGATTTGACACATTATCTGATTCTTCTTCATGGTTTTCTTCACCTCCTTCTATCTGCATTTTCTCAGTTCGATATTATTGTTCCCCTATCATATTTCCGAGTTCAGGGCTAGGGGCTAGTGGTCGATGGTTCTCTCTATCAGATAGATGTTTCATAATTTTCTCTTGCTCCTGCATTAGTCATTCATTGTCTGCCTATAGCCGGGCCATCTAATCTTTTAATTATTGTACAGTTTCTAGGATGGTTGTATTATCGTTTCATGGCTCGTCTCCTAACTGTACCCATATTTCAGGATTCCCTTCTTGAAATGATGTTGGTATTGTTCCCATTACTGTCTGATGGTGAGGGTTCCCCATTCTCCTCATGCTGACTATTTCTTACATGCACATCAAAGTTGTTATTTTTTTATTCTAGAGGCCTCAGTTTAGCAACCTCATCACTCTGATACCATATGTCACACATCTACTAAGCATATACATATATAAAAAAAACCTATTTAACTACTTCCTAAAATACCTGAATCTCTACTGACATATAGACATAATCATTCTATAGAATCTATTACACACAATCAAATTAATTGAAAACTTTATTAAGGATAGAAGCTGTTATTCAGAATTACATTGTGAATACCTCTCAGACTTTAGTCTACAAGTTACATCATGATATAAGTCAGAGATGAGGACATATATCTATCACTCGTGATGGCTTAGATTATCAAGTACACTTGTTTACTTTCATGATTTTTCTACATTAATGAACATGTACTGTAATATTTTACCATTGTTGATGGAGGTTCAGTTATATAGTTACATTATGGTTCACACTACCCGACATTAACTCTGGTTGAGTCGTTGCTCGGCCTAGGTGGAGGTGGTGCCTTGGAGGAGTTATTACTTCTGGACCTCATACATTGTAACCTTGGAATTCGTTTTGCATCAACGACATTAGTTTCTCCACTATATTAGACAAAGGAGGGGTTTTTTGGTTTGTCTAACCCTCGAATGGGTATGTTCGCTTGTCATTTTTCCTCTTTGGTTCATGCTCCTAGTATCTTCTAGGTTGGTTTGTATTCACAGCTTGAGGACCCTCCGCTATGGTTTTTTTCGAGCTCTGAATTTTCCTATTCCCTGTATTCATTGTTAGGGTTATTTGTGATTCTGGGTTCCAAAAAGGAGTCTGTTGGAATTCTTGGTGTGAACTTATCTACAGATGACTCACCCCTTCAGACCATCCAGGTAATTCTAATGGAGATTCTTGCTTGTGGTTTTTATTTTCTATTGTTACATTTGTTGAACATTACATTAATCCTTGATTTTTCCACCTAGTTAGGGTGGAGGGTTTCACATAGGCCGTGCAATGGACAAGCTATGGGTCAAGCCTGTTGTGAGGCCCTCAGTTCAATTTGGGGACTAGTTTATTAATATCTCGGATATGCAAGAGTTCTGTATTGAATTAGAATTTTAAGATTGTGGCTCTATGGAGAGTGTTTGGCGCTTCTCCTTGCCATGACTATGATATTGATTACCCTCTGTAATTTTTAAATTTAGTTTTGAGTTTCTGAGGTCTTTCAGCCATGAACATGTTGCTAGATCTACCGGGCTTTGACTGGCTTAGGTATTTGTATATTTTTAATTATGCTGAGTGTGAAGTGGTTCAAACCTTAGCTGGAATAGTTACAATTTGGTTCCAAGACTGTTGAATGAAATATATGTAATCTTATTTTACATCCTTAAGCATTTCTTGGAATAGAACTTCATTCCTGTTACTTATTTTCTTTCTCGAAATTATTACTGTGTTTATGCTAGATCTCGGCCTATATTTCTTTAGTTGATTGGTAGAATATTTAATTATTTCAGAGGTTTTGCGAATACCTTGTTTCCTCCATCCGCAAGGGTTTGTAGTTTAGAATATCGCCTCTGATTTTTCTATTTCGGATGTATTAAAGCTTTGAAGAGATTGACGGAAATTCTATATCCAATATTGTTTATGTTATTTGAGAGAACAGTCAAAATCTATGTATTTTCTTTTTGGTTGGGGATTTTTGCGGATTCCTAATTATTTGTGGTGAGGCTATATACCTCATTTTTAGACTCATTTTCAAAAGTTTTGGATCTGGGCATATTTACTGTTTGAATATTTCCCTCCTTATTCTGATTTTTCTGAATTGGTTGTTCTGTTAACTACTTATAATCAGTACCTATTGTAATAGTTCCAAGTTTATAGAGAAGGAAAATCTCTGTACTATTTCTCTTTTTTTTAATAGAAGATTCGTTACTCTTTCTTGCATACTGTACTTCCTGGGGAATAACTTTGCAATAATGAAAATGATGTTTTTCTTCTAGTTATATCGTTTATATTGAAAATTATAACTATGTGGAACCTTATAGCATTACTTGTTCTAAATCTCTGAAATTCATGAACTTTACTAATGCTAGTCATTTCTGTTCTTTTCTTGAATCATACAATGTCAATAAATTAATATGACAGTTAACTGTAATTTAATCAAGCTATCTCATTCTTGAATTACTAAAAATGATCATTATGTCTATATCATAATCAGGACAAAATCTACTTAATAAGCACTGATATTATTACTTATTTGTACCACTGTCTAGCTTGAAATATTCCTGATTTAGTCTTGCAACCAGACCTGAATTTCTTTGTATCTTTGCCTCCCAACCTTGAGACCTACTTTAGTAGTCTCCCCCCGAGCTTTCATGTTCATAGGAACTCTTTATTTTCTTGAGACTTACAGTCCCAACGCTCTCTAGTCCAAACCAGACATGGCCTTATAGGACTACCTGACTCTTCAACATAGTATGTTCCTTAGTAACTCTTCCCTTCTTTCTCCTTGATATCAGATACCTCTATCCTCTTGATCGCTTGGTTAAGTCCTCAAGAAATTCGTTTCAAGAACTTAGTTAGGAACATGTAACTATTTCCTTAACTGATTATTAAGTAAAATAATATTTACTGTTAACTGTTGTCTTCATTCAAAAAATATTGACTTCCAAAATAGTATTTTTTTTTAAATTAAGAAAATAAATAGTTCAAAGTGCAGTAATTAAAATATTTACATAGTCGGGGGATATTATATTTTTGTTCATAAATAAATAGTGAATTTATCTTTTTAGATTGCTTAATACATGGTGTTTCTACTCTTCTCTACAATTCACGAATTCTTGAAGGCACTATCGTATAAATGATTGAGAGTTGTAGGTTAGAGGAGAAAACTCAGATCTGAAGGATTATTGAGGATTTTCCTTTTGGACTCTGAATTATGTTTTGATGGGCATAGTTCATACTATTACAACTCTAGTTTTAAAAGCAGAAGTTCAAGCATTGTAAAGGACTATTGGAGACCGGAGCTAGAGAAATGCATTTACTAAAACAGTATGTTTAATACTATTGTTTTAAATACTAGTTTTATTTTATAATGGCAGGAATGTGTCATTTTATTCATATTTGTGCACTATTGTGAGTATGAGTAATTTGTCTCAATCATATCTTATTATTTATCTTTTCTCTTATGTGTTAAATTACGATTTATGAGTAACTATTTACTCAAAAATCTGTCTTTTGATATCAATTTAACAAATACTGATATGTTCTGACTATTTCCTCATATTCTTCTTTAATTATTTGAATTATTGATTTAACAATCAATATCATTTTGTGCACTACTTCCTAAGTGTTATCGGTTTATTATTTCAATTAATAGGTCTTTGAATAGAATATGTTTTGATATTCATAATGTCAGTTAATTGAACTATTTCATTAGCTTGATATTCATTATAAGCCAAACATATTTAAATCCAAAATCATTTAAATATCTTGCTCTTAGTTGGGCTAGATCTATATCTTCCTAATTGAGATAGGATTAGGATTTAGTTCCTTTTCCTTGCATTTTACAATTAGTTTCCATTTAGATTAATTCTACATTTCTAGAATTCCTCTTTTGAGGAAAAACTTTGGATTGGTTTGGTTGTTCCACAAAAACAACTTAAGGATCATTCTGTTTGCGTGAACGTCTTAAAGAAATTATCTAATGGCCCCAGCTATTAGCAATTAGAGATATATTTAAAGATGATAACGGTTGAGGGAAGGTAACTGGACCTAATTGAACCAAGTGGAGCCACTATCCCAAATGGAAAAGGAGTTGTTTTAATGTTTGAATCAGGTGGTTATCCCCAATGTTGTGGTAGCGAAATTCGAGGCCTCAACAGAACCACAAGATGAGAATCATACATGTGTGTAAGAATCCACTTAATCACTTCTACACAAGGGATAACTTGGAACCTGCATGTGATCCTATGTACCCAGTACTACTTGATATTCTTGCAAATCTTCTAACTTTTCAGTGAATTATTTATGCATGAGTATGTCTTTAATTTCATTCCATGTGACCTCCGTAGAATTATCTATGAAGCATCGTATATCTGCATAAATGGGAATGGTACGCTTTGTAACATCAATTAATTCCTTAGTGCTTTCCTCTGAAGCTACTTTGGAGGCCACTTAACTTGTAGCATGGGGAATGGTTCCAACAGATGATGAAAGAGTAACAATACTTGTAGCTCAAACGCCTATATGTGGAGGTAGACTCATGGTGACAACGATTAGCTTTATAAAAAAAGTATTTGTAACAAGTAATACCTTAGTAGATCATATTGAAAAATCCATACAATGTAACTGAGCATGTAATCCTATCAATGACATCACATAGCTACTTGCATGGGATAGAAATTTGCATGTAAACAAGAAGGGTGCATTTTCAAATCATGACAGAAGTTCAGGGTTCATTCGGGGCTTTGAAGTGTGCTCATGTGCTCAAACAAGAGAGATAAAACATCAAGGGAGTAGGGAGCACTGACAAAGCATGAAGGAGAATCATTTAGGCCTTCAAGGTTCACTCATGCACTCAAGGAGACTGAGAGGGCACAAGTGTGCACTCTGAAGAAATGAAGGAATGGAGCTTCGAGACTTCAATCCTTCAATGTGCACTCATGCACTCAAGAGGACAATCAGGGTGCATTGGTGCATTCTTAAGGGATGAAGGGAAAACATTCAAGCCTTCAAGGTGTGCTCATGTGCTCAAGGAGGGCACATTTCTTCGTGATGAAGGAGTGTGCTCTTGAGGGAAACTTGCCTTTCCTGGGTGCTGTTTTCTAAGTTAGTCGAGGCTTATGCTTCTAGAAGTGTGCTCTATCATAGAATGGCTCAAGACAATTCTAGTAGCAAGATTGAATGATAGAAATGTGGAGACAAAATGCCTATAATTCTAATGGTTGTTGTTGCAATCATGATTATAATGTGAAGAGTTAAGTAATGTCTAGAGTCACAACCCATGACAATAAAATAACACTTCTAAAGGAAATAATGAAAAAACACCATAAAATAAACTAAAAAGAAAATAAATGCTAGCAAGGAAAGAAAGAATGATAGAAAAAACATGAAAGGAAACCAATAGAATTCACATGCAAAACTTACTTAGAATGAATATCGATTAAGAGCTTCTTCATCCAAAGAGTGTGCCCAACCCAGATGAGAATGATTATGAGAAGGAATGATTAACTAGGTTGATTTAAAATAAATTATATGCAAATACAATCATGCATGGTCATCACTTGTCGACCAATGAATGAGTTAGTTAAGATAAGATAAATGGGATCCTATTTTCTAGGAGTGCACCCACATGCAACAAGAAAGTGCATGAATGAGTTCTAGAGGGGTGCATGTCTTCATGCCGAAGGAATACTCTTAAATAGTGCACACTAGCTAAGCATGAAGGAGTGCAAAGTCCTTTATCCCAAAGGAGTGTGTTCAACACAAGAGGAAGTCTTTGTCATCTTGACGTGTTTTTTTCCAAAAAACAGTTTTTTTTTTTTTTTTTTTGTGATTTTGTGTACTTTTTTGTGGCGAAAAGGCTAGTTTCTAAGTCAACAAAAGCTATGAGTTCACCGAACCATGGGAAAGATAGCACAAGTGCTTCTCAAGGTTAGGTGGTGACACATAGGAAACATTAAATTGGGAGGACACGACTCTTAGGGAAAATATAAAAATGACAAATCAAATAACATGACGACACTGGGTGGCTTGAAACAACGGTTCATGGAGGCTCTAAAATTGAGTTAGGAAAATATTTTGGAGGGCCCCTGTTGCAATGAAAGAGATACATATTGAATCCAAATTTTACAGATGTCAATCTAAAAATAAAAATACAGGAAAAAATAAAACCTTTAGGGCTTGCAAATTTCTGTGGGTATGATCTTGAATTTGAGATGCCAAAAATTACTCCATAGTAGTCATTTTTGAATATTGAGCTTTTGAGTCTACACAAAGACTCGTCGTTAGGACAAAGGTTTGTATTAAATGTCATAAAATACAAGGCATAGCTTAGGACTTATGTGACACAAGTTTATGAAAAAACATTCATAGCCTTTAAATTCACTAGCAACAAAATAGTAGAGAGAAGAATTATTTTGGAGCCTTCAGAAAGAGGTTTTGTTTCATTCTTAATTACAGGTCTATAAAAATCACCATCTATTTGGTCACCATCATTATCCATTCCATAATTATATAATTTCTTTTAGATCAATATATTTGTCCCCTCTTCTTCAACTGTGTTATTAGCATCATCATCTTCTTCCATGGGATCATTAACTTAATCTTCAATATTTGCTCCATTTTTATAGACCAGCACATGTACAACAACCATTTAATCAGGATCCATGGCTAGTTCCCCAAGGCACTATTTCTTTATGATTAAAAAAACTCAAGTAATATTAGTGTATATAAAAATTATTAAAATGATAAAAACCTTTAAAAATATAGTACTAGAAAGTAAAGAAAATAAATACAGTGGCTTGAAAACTTAGTTCAATGATGAAGCTTGTGCAATTTATCGATAAGTTTATGAAGATGTTGAAAACATATAGGAAAATTCTTAGTTTTCTTAACATGTATAAAGAGAGATACATTTTGAGATATATATTACTCAGTACTAGTAAAATCAACTTATTCTTATTTTTCCTTCATCATTCTGTCATATTATTTCTTGATTTCATTTGTAGACTAGACATTTGGTGTGGATGGAAATTTCACATGGGCCAGCTAATCAGAGACCATGGTTTAATTTATAAGGGGTTCAAAGTTGAAGGATTAGGGGTTAGTGCATTAGGGCTAAGAGGTTATTTGAAATCCAAGTGTTAGGGGTACTTAGGAGTTGGTAGTCCAGATGGAGAAATCAGCTTAGGTGAGAGCGAGAAATGAAAAAACAAATAAATGATGCAACTTTTGCAATTGCTCAAAGATGTTTATGGAGTATGTTGAAATTTTTTCTGATTTTTTTTTTATTTCTTGAAATGTATAAAGAGAGACACTTTGTGGATATATAGTCAAAACTAGCAAAAATAACCTATTCGTATTTTTTCTTCATTATTATGCCATATTCTTCCATTATTTCACTTTGTGACCACACGTGATTTTAGGTCAATGGCCACTTTCCCTCTAATACCTAGTTGTTAACCCAACCCTAAATTCTAAACCATTAACTGAACCTAACCCTTAAAACCTTAGACCATATCCCCCTAATCCTTAACACCTTAACTGCACTCCCCATAGTTAATTTATTAAACCCATAAAAACTAATCCCTTAACCCTTAACACCTAAATAATTCAACCCTAAACCCTTAACCAGTAACCCCTTACTCCCTAATCCCCCTAAAATATTAACCCCTTAGCCATTTCCTAACACCTTAATCACTAACTATGGTGCAGGTAAATTCTCAGTGCGGACACAAGCAATTCCTCTAGCCCGAGAGAGCATGTCTAGCCACAAAAAAAAAACCTATGGAAAATATCCTTAATATAGAATAAAATAAGAGGGCCTACCTCTTAGAATGTTATTCTGCTTGGTGATGATCTTGCTTCGTCACTCCAGCTACCTTTCATTTCTCTCCTTCAAATACCTGAAACAAGCAAACAAACAACAACAACAAATGTGATACCATACAATATTGTATTCAGCCTACTTAACGTGTCAAGGAACATTAAGACATTGAATGTGAGATAACACATCAATGTAGGAAATCAATAAATAGGTGTATTCATATAAATTTAGAAAGAGATTACAACCAATTCCTTGACGTTGCTGGTCTCCTCCGACGTATCCGGGTTCCCACACTTCTGCTAGCATCTCATGGATAGACCCAATAATGGATGTTTTAAGGCCTCTTCCCTTTAGTCTCAAACCAAACCAAACAAACTATTCTCCCTCAAACATACTCTAGAAAACTACAAGCTATAGATGTCTTGTTGATTATTCAAGCTCCAAAAATACTAATACTAAAATTAGTGAAACTTGTAAAAGGAGGGGTTTATATAGCTTGGATAGAGGGGATATGGTGCCTCTTATCATAGGAGAAGGCTTTAACTCTTGGGTTAGTTCCATCCTAATTGGGGAAAGGAGCCCAAACTAACTTCCTCATCTCCATCCAGCTCAACTATTTACTAGACTTTTGTTACAAAGCTTCTAGACCTCGAAGCTTCGACTCCATATTTAAAGAACTTGATAAAAGGGGATCAGCGCGACTGATAAAAGTCTCAGTAGTGCTGTAAAGTGCTAGTCCCAATTTCATCTCTGCAAATCGGCGCGAGAAGGAAACTAGTCAGTAGCACCAGTCTTGTAAACTATGGTAAAAGGAAGATTCTTGGGAAATGATGCAAAAGGGAATCATTCTGTTCATGAATATGGACATACTAGGAGTTTCTTCATGACGGGAAAGCATGTAGGGTTCACTGTAGATGTACTCCAGGATCATGGATGGGAAGTACAGGGACAGTGGAAAAATGTTGTGTAACAGATGCCCCCTAAAGCATGAAGGCCGAACTAGAGTGAGGGGTGAAATTCTTTACAACTGGATGCGGGGAATTGGAGTTCGTCATCAAAAAGCCTGCAAGCAAGCATAGATACATATACATCACTGAAAAACTTTGAAAAATGATACATGAATCGTGGTATGGGCGCACCCATCCAGAGAATGATCATGTAAATGGATCTAAGGCATGGGCGCAACCATCCAATAGAGAGGGTCATAATGAAACTAAGGTATGGTCGCAACCATCAAATAATGAGAAGTATCACATATAAAAACTCATGGTATGGTCGCAAACATCCATCTAAAAGAGAAATGTATATCAACATGATCATGTCACATCGCCTTGGAACCTTGACTTGTGTAATATGAGCCCAAGGTCTTGTGCTCCAAACAACCCCATCAAAGTACAAATCCTAACATGTGAATAAATGTGTTGAAGTCGAACATGATAGAAAGTCGCTTGATTAATGGTCAATGATGCGAACCATTAACAAGTGCAAGAGAAACCACCAATAATGACAATGGATCTCATGGTACCAATAGTACAATTCACAGAATACGAATAAAGGAACTGAAGTTGAACACCCGTGAAATCACCTGATCGAAGCCTAATGATGTGAACTTGTCATTGAGTGCAAAGAACTTGCCATTAGGGCATGCAAGCTCTAAGGTACTACAAGGGATTCACTTGGCCAGCTTCCTTGATAATGAGCTGAGGTTGACAGGAAGCGACCGTGTTGAAGGAGGGCCATGATGTATCCCACATCATCGACACGAGACATAGGGATGCAAATGATTTCAGATGATACAGAGAATCAAGAGTAAGTGTAATTGCATAATGACCAACTCTTGAACATATCGGCGACACGACTCCAGATTTTGGTAGCTTTTGGATCCATAGGATTGGTGTCCATGATGATGTGGCAGAGATCAAATGGAAGTTAAAACTGAACGGCCCAACCCAGGAAGGTCATTGATGAAAAGGAGGATATCCCAACCTAACATGAAGTAGAAAATGTCATGTTCAAGAGTGAGCTGCCGACATGACTAATAGAATTTCCCATTTTCCCCCACCATTTTTGGGAGGTGCCCCAATTATTTTTTATTGCAAGATTGAATGGGATAGCATGAGCTTGCACTGTATGTTCATCCTTAAGATGAATCTGACCTAGTAAGTTTAATGAGCCCTAGGAAGGAGAATCTAACGTTCGTCATGGCAATGAATCCAATGTTGTTTAATGTTTTAACGAGTCCGACAAAGGTGTAACTCAGTATCTTTTTCATATTTAGAGAGTTTGAACAAGACACGGAAAAGAAAACTCCACATGGTCCCTTTTCGTACATTTGTGTCTCTCGAGCCTCAAAAGGTAGAGAATGATACTTGAGAGAACCTCTTGACCATTTAAGTTAAGGAGTACCTGTTTCATAAATAGTTTATCCTAGCTCGAAAAAGGGGTAAACATGTACTGGGTAAACGACGTTTCACAACCTTTAACGAGTTCAAAATGATAAGAGCTCGGCAATCTCTTCGTGTTTAAAGAGTCAGAAAAGAGCTTGAAAGTGTACCCCCCATTTATATTCTCTTTTACGAGTCAAAAAGGGAAAAACACTCGGTGATCTTTTCATTTGAGTTTTACAACTTGAGAAAAGAGCTTAACCGTGACTCTAGTACCATCATCAGTAATTTGTCACCTATTGCTACATAAAAGGTAAATGCATTATCCAATTTTTGAGGAAAAATAGGTCAAACGTACATTTAAAACTCTAATATTTCATGAAAAGTGAATAAAAGGAGGAAAAAGTAATTATTTTTTTACCATTTTAACATTTTACCTTGTCTGAAGAATTTTTCACCCATTTGTGCCCTAGATTTTTAGGAGCAGATTGCGAGAGATCTGGGAGGCCATTCGGTGATCCGTCAGTTGCAGGTAAGAGCCAAGACCTTTAGCTCCGTTTTGATGCTTATTTTTCCTATTTTTAACCATTTTTTGGATTTCTTCAAGAGGTTGTAGCAAAACTAATTCGCCCTCGGTTGGCGCAATATCTAGGCATGAAATCGCATTGATCGGGGGTTATGAACATTGTCAAATGCACTGTCAATGCTACTATTTTTAAAACAGTCCTGCCGACATTGTGAACATAAAAATTAAAAAAATTTCCCAAATTTCTCTGTTTTGATCCAATTTTTTCTAGCGAAGAATGATTATTGACTTGATTTTATAATTTTTGCAGGGACAATATCACGAAAAATGGTTGATTGGAAGGAACGCGAGCATGAACAAATTGACACAAAAAAAATTCCAGAACCAAATTGCTTGAATGCCTTGAGGAACTGTGAGCTCCTCAAATTATTCCTCACACCAGGTCTACGGGCTTAGCTCGAATTTCTATGGTATCTGATCAGTCTCTGGGATGTCAATTGGGAAGTTTTTATGATCCGGGACCAAGAACTAGAGTTGGAAACTTCTGACATTTATTTCATCACAAGACTATCCCGAAGAGGGGAGCCATTCAATCTGTATGGGTCTAAGCCCATTGGGGCAAGTGTGACCATGTTAATTGCAAAACACTTCCCTGAAGCACTAAAATAAAAAATTAGCAAGATAGAGATCATGAATATTCGGGATCTTGTGCTGAGAGTGTGATTGTTGACCATAAATAGAGTGGCTGGGGGTCAAGCACAACATGAAACCAACAAATACAAGTTTCAGTATGCTATATTTTGTACAGAACAACCTATCTTCAACTGGGTAGAAGACATGAAGGTAAACATGAAACACCATCTATCTAAAGCCAAGGTGGGAAACCTGAAGTAGTTATGATATGGTTATGTTCTAGTGACCTTATTTCTGGAGTGGGTCCCGTTATTTCACTACCAGCTTGCTGAGGTGGAACTGCCATTGCCACGAGACCCACAGATGGTCCGTTGTAGTGCATTTATGCCTAGGATTATCGGGGGCTAACAGATGTCCTATAATCCTACCTTCTTCTCGTGGCTACAACGATAGTTGATCATAGTAGATGATTGGACTTATAGCGGTACTGACTTCCGTGGTGATCGAGACATGCCGCTCCTAGAGGGAGAAGATTATGACAATGGAGGTAAAAAAAAATAATTGTTTTTTTATTATTTATTAAAATGCATGCATTCATGACATTCCGATTTTGTAAATGCAAATGTGGGACCAGAGCATCCTATGAGGATGTCCCTGATTTCCAAGCGTGTTTCTCGGTAGTTCAATGTCTCTCCTTATCAGGAAGGAAGTGATAATGAGGAGGAGATTGTGTGGAACCTCGAGGGATTGACCCACAGTATCCTAGAGTATGCTCGGGTGGATGACATCCCAAGCCAATATCGAAGGCACACAGTGGGGGTATCAGATCAGATCTACCAACTGCTGACTTGTGTAGTAAGAGAAGTTACCTGCTTCCATGAGCATCATGTTGAGTAGTGCATAGGTCTAGCATTCCACATTTTTGAGGCCTGCGAGCCACGGATATATAAGGTCTAGGAGCCCTAGATGTACTTGAACACACATATTATTTTTTGGTGTTTTGATGTATGAAAAATATTATTGACATATATATATGTTATATTTCCTTGCTTACTATTGTATAAATGTTTTGTTTTTAATTTTCACATGTTTCTCAAATGTCTATCCAGCACATAACTAGCTAATGCATCTGTCAATGTATTCATATGTCTAGGAATATGATGATATATAATGTAATCAAAATTTCTCTCCTATAGACGAATATGTAGATCTATTCTCAATATTTGAGTGTTTCTGATGGAATATTGCCCGTTGAGTTGAAGAACAACAAGTTGTGAATCAAGGTTGACAACGAACTCTTGGATGCCAAGAGCGATAACTTCTGACAACAATTTGATAATTGCACTATACTCAATGACGGTATTAGTTGTTCGACCTAGACAAATACCTTTAAGATCAATACACTCACCATGGGGGTCATAAATGGCCCACGTTGCAGATGATAGATTTTAGGTACTACAACAAGCACCATCAGCGAAACTGATGTGAGGAGACACCGACATTTGCAAAGCAGGTAGAAACATAATAAGCAGGAAAGCTAATTGCAAAACAACACAACAAACCACACTGCATAAAAATGAATAAAACAATATTGTACAAAAGTAGCCGTGCAAGATGACCTAAGCACAATAATTTTTGAGATAAAGCCCATTACGGGGCTTGTTTAAGGGATTTCCCTCATAATCAATCAGCTCATAAGCCCCTTTTTGTAAAACACATTTAACAATTTAGGGCCCATGCAACATGGGTTTGGAATGGCCTTCCCTTGGCTTATCATTAGCCTGATCATATAGAAGAACCAAATCTCCCTCAGAAAACGCTTGAGGAGAGACAGACTGATCAAAATGGGACTTGACCTGATTTTTCTATGCTTTGATGACCTAAGCAGGAAGATGGTGAGTCTCATCTAGTCATTCTAAATACAAGAGGCATTCTTCCTGAGGTGAGGTCTCGAGGAGAAGTTCGTGAGCTAGCTTGAGGGATGGAATTTCGCACTCAATAGGTATTGTTTCTTCCATACCGTAGACTAGTTGGAATGGTGTGAATCCAGTTGCGTCCTTGGTCAAGGTTCAGTAAGCCCATAGAGATGAAAGGAGCATGAGATGCCAATTTGACTTGTGCATCCCAATGGTGCGCTGAAGCATCATAACCAAGACTTTGTTCACAGCTTCAAATTAGCCATTGGCTTGAGGTTAATACAGGTTTGAGCCATCGTGGTGGAACCCCAACGTAGAAGTCAGCTCAGTGATCATGTAATCTCAAAAATGGGAGCCATGGTCGGTGAAAATGGTCTGAGGCACTCCAAACCTGGAAACAGTGTGATTGAATAGAAATTGAGTCGTCGTTTTACTGTCCACTGAGTATGTAGGCATTGCTTCAGCCCATTTGGTGAAATAATCGACAACAACGACAATATACCCATGCCTGCCAGTCGAACGAGGGTTACATTTCATATAGCAGATGCCCCATTTCGTAAAAGGACCAATGGTAACAACAACGTATAGGTGAGTGGGTGGGGCACACTATTTTCACTGATAAATTTGGCACTCATGGCACTTGCGAACAACAAGGATGCAATCCTTGAAGATGGAGGGCCAAAATTAACCAGTGCAAAGGTTTTTTTTAGCCGTAGCAGATCCGGATAGGTGACCGCCACATGCGTCAGAACAATAGTCATTCAAGACTCTCTCAGCCTCCTTGAGAGTACGACAATGACGAAGAATTGAATTGACATAGATGTGGTATAAAGTATCTCCAATGATATGGTAAGGTTGAGATTGATGCCGAATCCGTCACCGATCATCCTTGGTCAAAGAAGACCGGAAGATGGATGTCTAGAGATACAGGAGGATATTAGCGTACTAGGGGTCGAGGGTACTAATCAAGAAAAGAGTCTCTTCTCGAAGCTGCTCATCGGCACCAGTAGGAAGAGAAGTAGAGGGAAGGGAGAAAATCAACACATTGAAGACTAGTGATTTGTTAGATTTCATAGTAGTGAACACCAAATCAAATTCTTAGAGGATGACAATCCACTTCAAAGACTTGCCCCCTCTCAACTGACGAGTCAGGATGTAGGTCATGGGATTGCATTCAAAAATCACAGTGGTAGTGTGGAGGAGAATGTAATGCCAAAAATGCTGAAAAACCTATACCACAGCCAAAGCCAATTTCTCCACATGAGAATAACATGTTTCGGTGTCAAGGAGGTTGTGACTGAGGTAATAAATAACATGTTCATTTCCTTCATCATCGTCTTATACCAGCACCATAGCGATGGTACTAGAGGCTACAGCTAGATAAAGGAAGTAATCATGATGATAGTTCAGGGGGTAGTGTAAAGGAATATTGATGAGGATAGCTTTTAGGTCATCGAAAGACTTTTGGGCAGCTGTTGGGCCATGGAACAGGTATAAATTTACTCTTGATTACATTATCGTTTTCCTCCTTTTTATGCATTTGTGCCATGATGTAATAAGGTTTTGATAGAATTTCGATAGAAAGTGTAAGAAACTGCTTTTGATGTGATTTGGCTGTCAAAACTAACTTTCTTTGCTTTTTATGTAGAAATTAGCGAATGCAACAACTGTTGTTCAAACTATTGAACAAAAAGGGCTAAACAAGGAGAAAAGAGTGTGTTTTGTGCGGTCAAATCGAGAAGCGAATCAGGAGGATCAATGCAAGATGGAAGATTGTATGATAATAGCATTTAGTTGTGAATTCCTCAGGATCTCTTGATCAAGAGATCCTAAGGAATCACATTTATCTCTTTTTTCTCTTTGACTATAAGAGGGGAAAAATGAATAGAATAGGGGGACTTAACTTTCCACCTTTTTACTTCAGTTGTAATTTTAATATGCAAAGCATTATTCTCAAGGATACATTGTGCTCTAATGACATTTGGATTCGATGAATAATATATAATTCGTGTTGTTGTTTATTCACGAGATTTTGAAGTAATCAAATAGTAATCATTGGCGGCTTGGGCCCGGTCAGTGGTGGATTTCGCTGTTGTTCCCTGTTTTATAGTTTACCTTTCTTTTACCGCAAGTTTAATTACTCTATTTTATAGCTTTACGATTGATTTACTTTCACTAGTGTTCAGTTTGTGTATTCATTGCATTAATTCTTATTTCCATTAATTGGCTTCATTTATTTATGTCACAGATTGATTTGATTATTAGATAAGAATAATTTCTTTTCAATTGAAAGCCAAAATTTTATTGATTATATCAGGTGTATTACTTTTATGCAAAGTTTAGATTCAGCTGAAAGAGTTTTCTCATCGCTACGGTGCATTCAGTTGATGTAATTGCAATTAGAACTTTTGATTAAGATTGAGTTTTGGTTTTGATTAAGATTGATTTTTGATGCTTGAATAGGTTAATTTCCTTGAAGTTACGAGTTTGATATTTATGGTTTAATCTGTTTACTCTTGTATTGAAATCAATAAGTTATTTTAAAGCATTACTCTATGTAGATTCAACGATTTCCATCACTTGCATATATTGTGTACACTCTTGAAACAAAAAGACTTACCTAGGTCAATAATTAATGTGAAGCAATTAGGAGTTCTAAAAGACACCTTATATGCGCCCAAAATTTTGGCGTCGTTGCCGAGGAGATTGTTTCCATTTCATAGAAGGTGATGTATGTTTGATAATTGTTTGTTGTGAAAGAATTGGGTATTAAAAACGGAAGGTAAGAACCTGCGTACGAGCAAGTAAAGTGCTTGTTCCCTTGCCTACTTTTCAGCACAATTTCATAGAAGAATGAAGTAGAAATAGATGTTTGTTGTTTGTTTGTTGTGAAAGAACTAGGTATTAAAAACAAAACGTAAGAACCTGCATATGAGTAAGTAAAGTGCTTGCTCCCTTGCCCGCTTTTCAACAAAATTGCATAGGAATTAAAGTAGAAATAAATGCTCGAATTTTTGTATGAATGACTAAGAAGAAAAGAGTAGAAAAAGATATAATTCCTCCACCCAGATCTGAAAAACCTAAGGGATCGGTGCCCCTTGGATGATCAACCTTCATTGATGAAATCATCAGGAGAGTTGAGTCTCAGTCATCAGTAGGACCCTGAACTGTTTCTACAAGAAATCCTACTGTAATCCTTGAGGCTATAGGATCACCATTTGTAGCTGACGCTGAGATTCATAGTCAGACTGAAGTGTCTGAATAGAGTTTTCAGAACACTGAAAAATTGTAGCCTAAGCCTTTACAAGAAGGCAATTCTAGCAACCTTCTTGAAGGAGAAGGACAAACAGGTAGTGCTGAAAATATTAAATCATCAAAACCCAAATCTCCCAAAGTAGTAGTTGAACATAGGACACCTAGTATTATGGACCAAGTTAGTGTTGTTAAAATCATTCTAAAAGTCTCTTCTGAACCCCCTAGGAACATATCCCCAGCTTTAGAAATCCCTGAAGAATAT
>APFE031228195.1:52838-64697 GCA_000404065.3 Pinus taeda
CCACTTACCAAAGAATCTTTCTATCAGCAGATACGTGAGGACCCCACCATGCAAGTTTTAGCTGCAGAAGGCAATCCTTTGGTAGCTTCATCTTTATAAATTTTATTTCTTCTCTGTAAAATATGTAAATATGGTTGCTAATTTGATTTGGTCTGATTTTTTTTTTTTTTTTCTTGTTTTGTTGTTCAGTTAATTGAATAGCTGCTATTCAATCTATTGAAAAGCCACTATTTAATCGAATTGAACAACACTTTCTGTCTTTTCATTGTTTTGTTGTTCAATTAATTGAACAACCGCTGATCAATCTATTGCACATCACTTTCTTGCTTTTTGTCATTTAGATTGAATAACACATTCTTTCTTTTCATCGTTTTGCTGCTCAGTTAATTGAATAGCGGTTGTTCAATCTATTGAACAGTTGTGGTTAAATATATTGAGCAGTTGTTCAATCTATTGAACAGTTGTGGTTCAATCTATTGAGCAACTTTTGTTCAATATATTGAACAAAACTTTCTTTATTTTCGTTGTTTTATTGTTAAGTTAAATGAACAGTTGTTGTTCAATCTATTGAACAACTGTTGTTCAATCTATTGAACGACACTTTCTTTCTTTTCGTCATTTTGTTGTTCATTTAATTGAACAATTTCTGTTCAATGTATTGAACAACACTTCCTTTATTTTCGTCATTTTGCTATTTAGTTAATTGAACAGTTGCTATTCAATCCAGTTGAACAACACTTTCTTTCTTTTCATTGTTTTGCTATTCAATCTATTGAACAACAGTTTCTTTCTTTACGTTGTTTTGTTGTTCAATCTATTGAGAAGCTACTATTCAATCTATTAAACAAAACTTCTTTTCTTTTTGTGTGGTTTTGCTCTTCATTCAATTGAACAGCTGTTGTTCAATCTATAAAACAACTGATGTTCAATCTATTTTACAGCTATTGTTCAATTTATTGAACAACACTTCTTTTATTTTTGCGTTGTTTTGTTGTTCATTTAATTGGATAACTATTGTTCAATCTTTTGAACAACCGCGGTCCAACCCAATTGAACAACAAAATTTTTCTTTTTGTGTAATTTCTCTTCGCTTATTTCAGCCCCATTTTTCTTTTCATGGCATTAAGTACACTACTTTTATGAGGACAAGAATTTATGGATTCTATTGAAGGGAGTTAATACCATTAATGTTATGATATTTAACATGACAACTTCTTCTTGAATACAGTTATTTATATACTACTTTACTGCATCATTTTCTGCTGTAGATGATACTGATTGATCATCTTAAATACCATGTTGGTTCCACCCTTCCTGGTTATAATCTTCTTTTTCTATAACAAATAAGACTATGGGTATTCTTTTTCTATTGACATGTTAACACTTCTTCCACCATCCCTACTCTTAAGGAGTATTGATCCTCCCTCTATTTATCATAAAAATGTGTAGTAACAACAAAATTTTGTTTTCAAATGGAGGATAGGGGGTGTCATTACGAGCCAACCTACCATGTTCATAAGGCTGTACCAAAGTGACATTCTCGTTATGGCCACAACACCAGGGTTATGATCTATTGGATAGCCAAAATATCCTTCGAACATGAGGTCTCATCATGAGCCAACCTGATCACATTTGCTACATCCCAGTGAATGGGAGTGTGGTCATTGAGTTACCACACTAGCACACTGATCTTTTCTGTAGAACAACACTGGAACTCTCCATTTATAAATTGAGGATCCTAGCTCATATGGGTTAAAAAGAAACCCTGCCGAGGCTATGGATGCCTGCTGGCAACAGAGGCTCTTCTTATGGTATTGAAGTTATATCTTATCATCAATTATTACTATGATACCCTATTATTATTCTTTCTTTTTATCGGAGAAATTATTTCCTTAATTTTTCCTTGTTTAGAACCTTTATGCATGAGATATTTCTTTTTGGTCAATTGTATCACTCTCCACTAGAATACCATCAGCAAAGTGTCTTTTTGTCATATTGTTGTCCTTTTATTTTTCACATAAAGTATCATCAATCCAAAGCATCCTATCTCTTATTCATAACTATCTTTATAACCATACCCCTTGTCGTCCTATCATTGATATGTGTACTCTGCTTCATTTACTACTGTACTATTCACACCCTTTCCTTGCTGTTAGAACAACCCTTTCCCTATCTACTTGGTCATAGGCGACCTCTCTTTTTAAGAAGGGGGAGGATTCGCATTATACCTTTTCATGTGCTATACTTATTCCACTTATTGGACATGATATGTTGCTATGATATCCCATGATCAAATGACATGTGATAGTATGATAGTCCTCGAATTAATATTATTAATTCTCATGGAAATTTCGCTTAACGTTATGGAATTTGGTTGTTACATCTAGTTGCTATTCTATTTTACTAAAGAAACTATTGTTCACTACTGTGTTTTTCTGTTGTGTTAATATTTGAAATTATAGGGAAAATATTGGAAGAATTCGAGAATTATGGGTGGAAAATTAGTTCGCCGAGAACCATTAGTGTTGGAAATTTATGACAGAGCTAGGGAAATTCTGGTGCATGCATGATGGATGTCATATTTCACTAGGATTCAGACCCCTAGTAGTGAAATCACTCTCAAATTTTTATAGCACTTACAGAATGGGTAGTCCACAGTAAAAGGTATAAGAATAACAATATTGGAGGTTGTGATAACTGAAGTTTCCAAGCTTTCGATAGAGGGAGTAGTATGGCCTGAAAAGCACATAATGTTGCATGATGCGGTGGAAATTTTCAAAGAAACAGGCGAAGAACTAACCCGAAAAGACAAGGGCATTCAACCGTCCTCTCTGGGAGAACCATGGTGCGAATTGGAAAGTGTCATCTAGAAGTACATTACCTGTGATGGTCAAAGGGATGTGGTAAAACCACAACAACTTAAACTCTTAGTTGTTTTAAAGCAAAAGCTTACTGTAAATTTTCTATTTTTCTTAAATTCATTATTGCATGATACAGATGATAGTGTAAGAAGGGATAAACATATTGATACTGTAATTAGTCATCATGGTTTGATCATATTGATTGTTAGTCACAGTCTTTCTCAGCAGAATTTAACTTGGGATAATTTTATAGCGCCACTAGATATTAGGCTAATTTTTGTAGACCAAAATTCTGCAACCTTGGAAATTGGACAGCAAAACCCTGTTCCGAAGAGGAAAAGAACTACTCGTATAACAATAGGACCTCATAAGCACAGGTGTTCTGCAAGGGTAAGCCCAGTTCAGAGGACTTTTGTAGATCCTCAGGGTAGTGCCAAACACCTGGAAAAGCCATCTAGTCCCATTACTGTACAGGACTTTGAACAAGAACCGGAGGAAGAAGGTAATTCTGAGTAAGAACAGGGGGGAGAACATGATTATGAACTTGAACAAGAAGAAGAACCCAATTCTGAACCTAAACAAGAGGAAGAACCCAATTCTGAACCTAAACAATAGGAAGAACCTAATTCTGAACCGGGACAGGAGGAAGAACCTAATTCTGAACCAGAACAGGAGGAGGAACCCAATTCTGAACCAGAATAGGAGGAAGAACATGGTTCTGATCCAGAAAATGAAGCAGGGCCTTCTCAAACACCACCTATGAGCCCCCGAGATGATTTCTTGCAGGACTTCGAGGAAGGGATGGCTTAGGTTCTTGCAAATTTGAATGTATATATGCAACCTGGATGATCACTTGACTAGAACCTAAACAAAGCTCAATCCTTAGAAGGTTCTGGTCACATAAATTTTTCCTTTCCCAGAAGCTGCAAACTGATAAGAGGAAGTGGAGACAAAAATAATGCATGAATCTGATAACCAGTCTGGTGACAGGGTTATAGTGGAACATAACCAAGACGAGCACCGAGAATTCTTAGATACAAATCCTATTGATAAACTTGTTCCTACAAAAGATGGTTCTTAGAAGAAGCGGGTAGTTGAAATAAAGTTAAGGAAGTTAAGGGAGAAATACCAGAAGCTTCAAAAGATTGTTAAGTGGCTACGTCGAAAATTAAAAGAAACTACAAATAGGAAAGCCCAGAGCACTACTCTTGAGTAATCCACTGTGGCCACACAAACAAAAATATGTGAAGGTAAGGCAATAGGAACCTAGACCGAATCTATTGATACTCAGGTGGTCGCCACACAAACAAGACCTCACATAGATTTGATAGATATGGCTATTCAGAGGAGGAATTATCCTCTCACAACAAAAGCACCCAGACAGAAGAAATATTCAATGATGTTCCATCAAGCAGTAATCTTATTTTTGTAAAGTTACAGGAGGAGCTGGTATAGGCCCAGCTTATTGTAAAGCAATGTAGGAAGGAGAGAGTTCCTCTGCAAAAGTATAAGGAGTTGCAGAAGAAATTCAAAGAATTGACCATAACTGAGGATGAAACATTTGCTAAGTTCAGGCAAGAGGAAGAGAAGTTGAGGAAAGTAAAAACAAAGAAGGATAAGGTCGTAGGTCAGATTGACACCATTTTATCTTTATATTCTAATGTCTTATCTTGTAGGTCTCCTGCTACAAACTATGCTCTGTTTTTATTGGAAAGATATTTAATGTTGAATATTAAAGTTGTTAAGGCGTGCAAGTTAGTTGAATTGAAGACAACCGAAGAATTTATAAATTGTTGTAAGGAGTATGGGATAAAAGTCCAACGTCTTCTCTGTGAATTTTATTTGCATAAATTTTTATTAGAAGGGGAGGTGGATAATAATCCTAGCCCTTTTGTTGGGGACATTCACTTGTAGGCCTTTATTTCTTTTGTAGAAAACCAACTCAAGTCGTCCAAGGCTTGTAACGTCGTTCAAAGAAAAGAACGTGTACTCAATTTGTGGGTAAGGAGTGAGCCTACTCACCCCTTGCAACTTTTTGTTAGACACAAAAGGCTCATGACACAGGAGGGTGTAATTAAGATTCTAGGGCCTATACATAAAGAAATTATGCAAATGGGAAGGGCGTATTTCTTATCCATTCAGGAAAGGTCCTTGCTTGCATCAAAATAGAGATGGACAGTCTCAACCAATAGTGTCTCGAATAGAGAACCGTTCGGCTACAAGAATTTTAAAGTTGTCGCAGGTCGTTTGGTCACATACAGTAATATTATCTTGAGGGAAGGACCATATTGGCTAGGATGTCGATTCAGGAGCCCTATTATTTGGTACCCTCCTGAAGGATATCATTCTGATTATGAGTTGCATGAAGGTCATGAAGGGACAACCTTTGCAATTTTAATACAAAAGCACATTTTTAGGTTGGATAAAGAAAATGTATTTCTTGTTTACTCTTTAATTGAATTACATAATAACTATTTGTTTTCAAGAACATGAAACAAGGTAAGCAGGGGAGTCTGTTGGGCCGTGTAATAGGTATAAATTTACTCTTGATTACATTATTTTTTTCCTCCTTTTTATGCATTTGTGCCATGATGTAATAAGGTTTTGATAGAATTTCGATAGAAAGTGTAAAAAACTGCTTTTGATGCGATCAGGCTGTCAAAACTAATTTTCATTGCTTTTTATGCAGAAATTAGCGAAAAGAACAGTTGTTGTTCAAACTATTGAACAACAAGGGCTAAACGAGGAGAAAATAGCGTGTCTTGTGTGGTCAAATCGAGAAGTGAATTAGGAGGATCAATGCAAGATCGAAGATTGTCTGATAATAGCATTTAGTTGTGAATTCCTTAGGATCTCTTGATCCTAAGGAATCACATTTATCTCTTTTCCTTTTTGACTATAAGAGGGGAAAAACGAATAGAATAGGGGGACTTAACTTTTCGCATTTTTACTTCAGCTGTAATTTTAATATACAGAGCATTATTCTGAAGGATAAATCATGTTGTAATGACATTTGGATTTGATGAATAATATATAATTCATGTTGTTGTTCATTCATGAGATTCTGAAGTAATCAAGCAGTAATCACTAGCGGCTTGGGCCCGGTCACTCATGGATTTCACTTTTGTTCCCTGTTTTATAGTTTACCTTTCTTTTACCAATTACTCTGTTTTATAGCTTTACAATTGATTTACTTTCACTAGTGTTGAGTTTGTCTATTCATTGCATTAATTCTTATTTCCGTTGATTGGATTCATTTATTTATGAAGCAGATTGAGTTGATTGTTAGATAAGAATCATTTCTTGTTAATTAAAAGCTAGAGTGTTATTGATTAGATCAGGTGTGTTACCTTTATGCAGAAGTTTAGATTCAGCTGAAAGAGCTCTGTTATCGCTACGGTGCACTCAGTTGATGTAATTGCAATTAGAACTTTTGATTAATATTGAGTTTTGGTTTTGATTAATATTGAGTTTTGATGCTTGAATAGGTTAATTTCCTTGAAGTTACAAGTTTGATATTTATGGTTTGATCCATTTACTCTTGTACTGAAATGAATAAGTTATTTTAAAGCATTACTCTCTGTAGATCCAACGATTTCTATTACTTCTGCATATTGTGTACACTCTTGAAACAAAAAGACTTACCCGGGTCGATAATTAATGTGAGGCATTTAGGAGTTCTTAAAGACACCTTATATGCACCCAACAGTAGCCTCATCCCAAAAAAATGGGGTTCCTTGCTTGAGCAACTAGGTGAACCCTGAAGCTAGCTCAACAATAGTTTGGTACGAAACAACAGAGTAAATTTTCTTTTCCCTGTAGACTCTGTAGTTGATGCAACGAAGATGGATAGGGTAAATTAACTATGGCCTCGACTTTAAGAGGATCAAGGCGAATTCCTTCTTTCCAAATGATAAAGGCAAGGTGTCGCTTGGATTTGACGCAAAAGACATATTTATGTGGATTCAACCAAATGTTGTAGTGTCTACATCGAAGAAAAATTTGTCGGAGATGATCCGGGTGATCATGGTGTTTACGAGAATGAGTGGGCATATCATCCAAGTAAGGTTGAACGATGTTTAGGATGTCGTGGAACGCATAAGACATCGCTCTCTAAAATGTAGCCCCAACATTCTTAAGGCCAAAAGGGAGATTTTTATACGTGAAGGTCGCCCACAGACAGATAAAGGTGGTCTTGTCTTGATCAGCCAACGCAATGTTTATCTGGTTGTAACTAGAAAAATCATCCATAAAGGAAACAAATTCACTCCTAGCACATGCATCAATGATCTCGTCAATGAAGGGAGTGGCATAATTATCCTTAGGACATGCATGATTAAGATCACGATAATCGACGCAAACATGAATTGTACCTTGTTTCTTTGTCACCGGTACAATATTCGACACCCAATCTATGAGAGGGATTGGATAAATAAATCCAGCTTTCAGAAGTTTTTCAACTTCACCCTTGATGGTGACTGCCTTTCTAGGGTGCACTGGATGAAGCCATTAGTGAACAGGATTTGCATGAGGGTAAGTTGGAATCTCGTGGATGACTATACTTGGGTCAATACTGGGCATCTCTTCATATGACCACACAAACATATCCCTGAACTCTTGGAACAAATGAGTATAGAGCTTGATCTCATTTAGAGAACAAGTTACCAAGATATGGACATTTTCAACAATACTAGGCTTTACAGAAATATCAATTGGCATCGTTTGGGTAATGTTACCATGTTCCCTTCTGACCAAAATTCATGAGTCATGATCAACCTTTGAAGTGGTAGGGTCAGGAATTGAGAAGAGAACTTCTCGAGACAAGTCGACATTGGGCTAGGCGAGAATGAGGAATGATGATGAGTATAATTCAAAGGTACATCCTCCAAAGACATTACTTCCATGATACTATCATCAAAAGAAAATTCTCGGCTAAGGGATCAGGAGATTCCGAAGAACCAAGCAACCAGGATTGAGAATACTCATCGAGAGATGTTTTGAAACAGGATGATCAAAGGATACCGAAGGCGAAGCCGAAACAATTTCCACATAATTAATTTTGGTAAGGCTTAACGGCATAACCTTACCCCATGTATCAACAAGATCTATTGAGGGAATGACCCAAGGATCAGACTTGACCGAAATCATGTTGACAGAGGTAGCATGAGGAGTCCTGCCCCGACACTCTCATAAGGAGCACCAGTGTGCTCTACACAATGAACATTTCCATTCGAGGAGGTAGAGGAAAAGAAGGACAGTTGGTCGACTGTGAGTATCTTCCCTTAATGGGGAAAATGAATCACATGGAAAAGGGAGGAGGTGACAGCATGCATGGCGTGTGTCCAGCTCTGTCCAAGTAGAAGATTGTAGTTAAGATTTGTCAACGATCTCTACTACGATGTGCACTATCTTGCCCTCCAAAGTAATGGCAAGGTTGGGAAGGACACTGAATGGTCATGAATCACATCCATCAAAAGCTTCCATAGTGTTAGGGGACATGATGTTCAGAGTAGGAGAATCAATTGCCTTCCAACAAGTGACATACATGATGTAGGTAGAAGCACCTTCATCGATGATGATCCTATGAATGGTTTTCTCATTAATGATGACCTGAATGAGAAAGGAAATTTGATGAGGTAAATGTGGAATGTGGTTTTCCAGGTCAAAACAAATGATATTAGAGTCAGCTAGATCAATATCCCCAATAGTCGATAGTAATAATTTCTACTGCGAAGGACAACTTTGAAGGACCCCGAGAGGGGACATAGCTGATGGTGCTTGAGCCAAATCTTCAACAATTTTATAATGTTTAGCGGCTGGAGAGTTTGGATCGTATGAGGACTTTCATAGTAGAACTCAAGAAGGTGGTCGAATGGCAGAATCAGGATTAGGCTGCTCTATATGGAGAGGACCAGAACTGGATGGGGTAGAAGAAGAAGGGGTACCTTCTTTCTCTTTCCCTACTATTGGGGTAGGAGTTTGATAATCATTTGACCTGGTAGCCACGTTAATCGGTGCATTCATCATGAACACTTGTGAACATGTGGTAGCGGACGACTGAGCTCGGTCTACCATTTGGGTCTACTGGGATGGAAAGGGCTCTTTCAAGACAGCTGGGGTCCCTTTGAGAAAATGACCAACTTCGAATCGTCTGGGACAATCTTTAGTATAGTAATCCTCTTCACATATGAGGCATGGATATTTGGTCTTCTGTTGAGAAGCATCACCAGCACACAACTTAGGAGGACCCTGTTTCGGGGCATCGACTTTACCCTTTCCTTTGCCTTTCTTCTTACCTTTAGAGGATTTTTTCACTGTGGTAGAATAGATAATGTTAACCTCAGAGGCTTTACCAGGGCCTGATGAATTGCGAGAGGAATCATTGGAAGCAGTGTTGGAGACCAACTTCTGTTTGGAAGAAGATTTTGCAGGGGTCTTTGTCGCTGAACCAATTACTCCATCCACAGGAGGTGTATCCGAAGACTTAGATGTCATCAAATCAGATGATGGTCCGGGTGCATCGAGTAACACATCATATAATATGCCACATTGTGAATAGACAAGGTCTAAATACTTGGCACACGCGATGGCTTGTTCCTAAGTGACACATCCACCCATAGTAATGTCCTCAGCAATTTTGTTGATGAATGATTTTGTGAACCACTTAGCCAACAACTCATCAACAATCTCAAACCTAATCAGGCAACGCTTACATCTCCATTCATGGATATGATTGAAGATGTGGTTTGTAGTGTCTTCCTTGAGCAACGTTAGAAGATGGATGCTAGTTTCATAGCGAATCATGTGAAAAAGGCCATGGCGAGAGTGTTAAATTCATGATAGGTATTTCATGGTAGCTTGATATACCACTTAGCTGAAAAACCTATAAGAGTTCATTGGAAAATCGGAACACGAATGGAATCATCAATGTAGGAATTCGAGGAGCACCAGAGGTGACATGTCATCATGTGGGCTTGTGGATCCTCTTTCACGTTTCCTTCAAACTTCAGACAATTGCTCGGGATCTTGGATGGAACTAGAGGCCGATATGGAAAATGAAGAATCAGGTCATTCATGAGTCTAGACACATCTTGCAATTCCAGTGTAGCCAACAATCGCAATTGGGTATTGAAAGGCATTTGAGGTTGATAAGGGGACCTAACTAGTGGGGCCCATCCCTACTGGTAAGGATTTTGTCCCCATAATGGAGAATTTTTTCAATATGGCATGTGATTTTTCCCCCACTGTAGGTTACCTTACCCATAGGGAGGATTATAACCTTGAAAGCCTTGAAACTGTCCAACCATTGGCTGTTGATAAGCAACATACAGGTTAAAAGGTTTTTGAGCCTACTGGCATTAAACATATGGATTTTTCACCTGAAGTCCCTAAGCATAAGGGTTTCGTTCCTTCTTCCCTTAGACAAAATGGTTATGGACCTGCTTCCCTTGGACATAAGGATTTTGCACTTGCTACCCTTGGACATAAGGATTTTGGGCCTACTTCTCTTAAACAAAAGGATGTTGAACCTGTTACCCTTGGACATAACGATTTTGTGCCTGCTACTGCAGGACTTGACCCTGACCTTGCCCTTTGCAAAGGTATATTGTGTTGATATGAGTATAAGGGTTTCTAGTGCCTGGGTTGACCTTGTTGCTACAAGGGCTGACCTTGCGGCTGTAAAGGTTGTCCCTGTAGTTGCAGAGGTTGACCTTGTGAAGGCATAGGATGGGAGGATTACGACAGATACTACAATTGTGGTTGCATGGTTTGCTACAATGGTTGCGAGGGTTTCCCCTGTGGTTGTTGCAGTTGTCGTTACTGTGACATCATTTGGCCTTGCTGCTACATAGATGGCCCTTGCTACTGCATAGATGGCCCTTGCCGCAACAAAGGTCACTGTTGCTACTGTAAGGGTACTTGAATAGTTCCCAGAATGACGCCTTGAAAGTTCCTGAACTATATCTGGCCATAACCACCAAACACGGTGGACGGACCAGGCTGGACATATGGTCTAGGCTGAGCGTGTAGGGGGATTAACCATCGCTTGTGAAGCATATGGAACATAAGGAGGTTGGTACTAAACCTGAGCCATATTCGGTTGCTAGTACTGGACGTTAGTTGACCCAAACGGACCAACAGGGTTCAAATGTTGGTATTGGACATTACTCGATCCAGTAGAACCAACAAGATTTAGAATGGCACTCAAAGAGGGTTGGTTCATTCCAACCATGTGTGTTTGTGAGCCACTCACATCATAGAAACATTCAGACTTTGCCACCCAGGTGGTGGCACAACCTCTCAACTTACTAGAGGGATCGAAGAATTGACAGATACATAACTCGAGATCGTTAGATGAACTGAAGAGATTACTTGAACCGAAAAAACAAGAGGATTCTAAATGGAGGGCTGCACCAGAACTAAAGTAACTTCAGAATGCACCATCGGTTGAGAGGTCGAGTTTTTCATGAATGGACCTGAGGTAGGCATAGTGCCAGATGCCCAGATAGGGTTGTGATATATCAATGAGGCAATAGGCCTACCTGAAACCAACTGAACTAAAGTCATGTAATTATGTGGTAACTCGGGATGAACACTAGTTAGAATGCCTCCCGTGTAAGGGAAACCTTCAGGAGGGAAATGATATTCCTGATTCTCGATTATGCATGGTGTGGAAACCTTCGAGTGACCCAAAGAGGGGACTAGTATTTCACCTTCTAATTCCATGGGTGAAAACAGGAGACGACGGACTACCGAAGATGTTCGAGGGGATAATTCCAAAGGAATACACAATTGATCGTAGGGATTTTATGGACACTATGATGATATTACAACAAGATTGAACAACGGATTCAGAGGATAAACAACTAGTCCAAGCTGACCTTCAGAAGTTGGCAGACTCTCAGGAGTCTGGATAGGATTATCCAGAGATTCTGTGTTAATGTTAGAAAGTGACCCATTATCTGAGGGATAGGGAGGATGAGATGACAAAGGTTGA
>APFE031228204.1:0-13974 GCA_000404065.3 Pinus taeda
TATCTGTTATGAATTGACACCTATACTGCACACACAGCCTGATGGCCATCTACATACTTCAGTTATACAGAATTGTACTCACAGAATGTAAGGAATGTCACCTCTGGAAAACTGATTCACGTTTTCAAATCATCAGATATAGCTGAAGGTATGCAATGTGTTGCAAGAATATCAGGAGTTGCTTCCTTCGATTTTTTTGTTCCCAAAACGAGAGACAAATATTCCAACAAATGACTCCATATGAAACGATGTTGAGCAAGAACTAGTGTAAACTTCAACTTGCTCATTTGTTAGAAGCATGTAAACTGTAAATTGCTACCTGAATACAAAGATGTCTGGCCCCTACAGATTTTATCAAAGGGAATACAAAGATGTCTTCTCAAAGGGAATACGAAGATGTCTGGCCCGTAGAGATTTTATCAAAGGGGTTTATATTGTCAAGAAAGTGAAACAATAGATGATAATAAAAATATCCTCTACATAATGTCCGGATGTTCAAGAAACCCCAATTTTTGATAATAAAAAAATGGCAGGCTTGTTGGCTTCTTTCAATGACTCGAACTATATTTTAAAAATGACATACACTATAAAGTCCAATGTTCAATAAACCCCATTTTTTTATAATAAAAAAAATAAAGCAGGTCAATCCACTATTAGTTCATTCTCATTCCTGCCTCTTTGTAGTATGCAAAATATGTACCACTGCACACTGTCAGGAGTCCTGCAGCGTCGACTCTCGAGGGGCCCTGCCTTGAGCTCCACCTCATCTTCTTGTTCTCTTAACTTTAGGTTTTCTATTGTACTTTTGGGAGATAGCCATTGCACTCCCCTTATTTCCACTTTGATATGTTTTATTTTAAAATCCCTTTGTCCATTTTGAACTTCGAGAGTAATAATATAATTTCATTTTATTCCTAATTCCTTGGTCAACTACTCTAATGCATGAGTCATCAAAACATACAAAAACAATAAACTCCATTCTCTTCTGTCAATAAAAATCACCTGTTCTTCCCTCTCCCTTAAAAACTCTCGTTTTATTGAGATTCCATCTTGCCACCAACTCCAAAATCTTCCAACGATCATCTTTATTGGATGGTTCATTAGAGCTTTATAAATTTTTGTTATATCTTAGTTTTAATGACAATGTTTGAATGCTTTTACCTGTATCAGGTCACAGGAGTCAGGGAAGGTACAGGTGGGGAAGGGCATGGCCACCATCCCAGCAGGAATAAATGTGAGAGACATGGCCAGCCCTCCCCCAAGGTCATTAATGCAAACACAAGTGCAGGAGGTAGCAGAGAATGTTAATGGGTGTGCCATCCAAGATAGTGCACTGTCAACTGTTAAGTCTGCAAACACTATGGCATTCATGCCAATGTGTGGAGGTGAAGAGGGAGGGCTCAATAGGAGGACCCTGTGCATCATTGCAGGCCTGGTGCACCATGCAATTTCTCATTTAGGGAGCTGGAGCGCCTGCAACTGGGATGTCAATCAAATTTGGCACGATTCAGGTTTGAATTCCCAAGCTGCTTTCTGTTACAGCATTCCGTTACTGATGGTTATGGTTGCCAGGTCTTGGTTTGGATTTTTGTCGCAGAGAAGCAACAGTTATGAATATAAATTTGCAAGCCAGCATATCCTCTCTCTGACTTTATAGCCATCCCTACTTTAATTATATCTCATCTTGTCCAGAGGAGCTTTTTTATGAGTGCTTGAAATTATCAAACATATTGATGCTGGACAAAATCAATACTATCCCGAGATACACTTGATATCTGAGTTCTTGTTAATTTGAAACTCCTTTGCAGATCCAGTGGTTGTGATGATAATTGATAGGGCCAATTCCCTGACAACTGTCTTTACTATCTTACTACAAATCCATCTCTATATGAGTTTTCATAACCTGTGCAACAAAAGTTCAAGTTAAAAATGTCCATCACAACATGGTTACTGTCATACACTTGATGGTAATGTATCCAGAACCCTGTCTGAACCCATCTCCCAAGTACAAGCAAGTCAACTATGAAAATGACAGAATCCATACGTGCATATATTTGAGGCATTTTAGGCATTCTAAAGAGTACAACATAGTTTTATTACTTCTCAGATATAGTTTGAGATCATTCTACATAACCTGCGTTGAATAATTTTCCTTTACAAATTTGCATTGTATATTCATTTGATTTGGAAGCTTTCCTCAGCAATAAGATATTGATTACTTCACACTAGATTAAATCGTATATTCTCATAAGTAGTGGTATTCTTAACAAAACAGTGACATACTTGCACAGATTCAGCCAAATTACCCTTCTAATCATGTGGTCATATGATGTACAAAATATACCTGAGAATGGTTCTCTAAGCAAATATACCATAATGGCACAGGTTCACCAAAGACTACCTCGTCTAATAAGGCCACATCATGCATAAATCAATACTTCGTTTGAATAAGACGCATAAACCAACCACCTAATATTTACTTCTCTAACTATGTACCAGTATATATTGTAAAGAGAATCATCAAATCGAACTCCCTATGATTACAGTTAAGATTCCTGTTGGCAGGTACACTTTTGGAATATGGACATACTATGACACTATAATCAGTGAGCCGAAGACCATAGGTTGGCACTTGCTTTGCCTCATCAGATATATAAAACTATGACTTGATATAAGATTCTGAACCAAATCTTCAAATATAAAGCTGTCTTGATCTGAGATTCTGAACCAATCTTACTAAAGATATATTGTGATACACAGCTTTCATCCATTCAGTAATTATTTACAAAGCGTAACAGATCCTTTCTCAGCTTCAAAATCTATAGAATGCAAAGTGCAAAAAGATTAAAGGAACAGAGCTAAAGAACATTTGAAAACATCCAGGAGCTAACGAACAGTCCTGGATGTTTACAACCTGACATACTATAATACTTTTTATTATATTGATCATTAAGAAGCAAAATTGAAGGACACTGCTTACTTTTTATTATATTCATCAAATTTACCAAAAATCCATAAATTAAAGGACACTGCTTACCGCTGCATCGATGTTTGCAGGTGATTCATCATTGGGACTAGAGAGCATTGATATGATACTCAAGAGAATAGTTTCCACCTGCAAATGATATCCATAAGTAGTTTAGAAGCTACTAATATATATATTTATAACTACATATTGGGTAAATAAGTTATATTTGAAGAAAATGCAGATATCTAACTGTATGCACAGGTGACCATCGTTCACTAGCAAGCTCATAGCCATTTGGATCATCCCCGGGTGCATGAAGAATAGAAATGCAAACACGGCCATCTGGATAAACTGAAACACAGAAACAGGGTTATAATCATAAAGTTTATTTTAGATTTTAAAAAATGTACCACTGCTCTCAATCATAATTGCAATAAATCAAGAACCCAGTGCAACTGCACTCTCAACCTGCAAGCAATGAATAAATGTGCAGCATTCACTCAGGTGTGGCACATGTCATTTAAAAATATAACAATGTACCCAGACAAGAGTGGCAGATCTCACTACAAGGAAACTATAAATCTTTGTAAACTTTATCAAGATCGGAAAACTAACCATTTGGATGCCACATTTCTGATGTAAATCTCACTGATGGAGGACTATTTGGGTAGTTGGGTGGAAAACTCATGATAGCATTAAAATAGCCACCTTCACTGCAAACCAGGACAAAGCATGAGATATTAATATCGTCAATTTTCTGCTTGGACGATCCAAAATGAATTTGTAAAAAAGCAATAGGTTTTGATCATCTCTTCAAGTGTCTCCTAAAGTAGCTTGAAAAAGTTAATAAGCCAGTATATGAAGTTCCTGTGACAAAATTAATGAAATTTATTTAAATTAAATTAACAAATACTTATCAGACGATGTGAAACAGGATCACTGTTCCCTAGGGCCTAATGTTACTTTTCAGAGCTACTTGTGCTTAGATTCTAATTTGAGGTTGAATCAATAAAATTGCATGTGAAAATCCATAATAACGACTTGCCAGTTAAGATGGAACATGCAAAGGATTGGATACCTATTCTTCACATTAACATGTAAACTAACCTATGAGAAACCAACGGAGTAGATCCTCACTCAACTTACCAGCGTAGGTTATCACACTCCGATAAAACATATAAGGGGAAAAGGGATGATGGAACCGAACGCCTCTTTTATTACTTTAATCTAGTACTAAAGTATCAATTCCAGATATCTGAAAAGTTCATTAGCCTAATATTTTTAACTACCTATCATATCTCTGCTTACTCACCAGAACTTTTGCGCTGCCGAAGTCACATATTTTAAGCTGGTGGGTGTGAGGATTGACCTGTTGAAAAAGTGCATGTCACCAAAATAATTGATGAGATTCAAGAAACATAAACCAAATGCTTTTCTAATAATCAAAGAGTATCCAACATGCCTGGACATGTACATTAACTAATACAGTCCAAACCTATTTTATATGAGTAATTCTAACTCTACCCAACCATATCATCAAAACTATTTAGCACCCACACACTAATAAACCAAATTAGTTTCCTATGGAAAAAAATTTAAAAGCGCAAATAAGACAGAAAAGTTCACAGGGAGAAAAATACCAGAAGATTTGGTGGCTTGATGTCTCTATGACATATACCAAAACCACCATGGATATAAGCCAATGCTCTGCAGAGCTGAAACAAATTAAACTTTTCATCAAAAAAGAATCCCACTAACAGTAGATTAAACATTACACAAAAGCAGGATACCATTTACTCACCTGATAAGTATAGAGCTTTGTATAAAGGACGGGCATCTGGTGATTCGTCCTACCATAATGCCTCTCAACCTTGTAAACAGTCTCTGGCACATACTCTAACACCAGATTCAGATACAACTCATCCCTGTTGGTTGTAGAAAAGAAACAGTGCTTCAAGGAAACCACATTTGGATGGTCTAGAAAACGCATCATCTGCAACTCTCTGTTTTTATACCGTTTATCTTGCAACACTTTTTTGATAGCCACACTCTCGCCTGTCTCCAGGCATTTAGCCTGGTTAACAAAAATAACTTCAGTGTAGATCCGTTCCTCATTGGTTTTCAATGATAACTCCCCTAAATCCCCAACCCCCAAAAAATCGAATGTTTGGATGAAATAACAGTAGGTAACTGACAAGTATGAAAGTATAGAACCCAGACAAATTCATAAAAGATACGAACACACAGCAGATGTATGAGGAAAAGAAACAAAATGTTTCTTCAAATATGTGCTAGTCTATGTCTTACCCAGAAATATAGCTAATTATTAATAATAAGTAAGTGACTAGCAATAGCCTAAACTCTGTGTATCATCAATACATGTCTCCACCTAAGGTATCTATGCCAAGTCAACCAACATACCTGAAACACAATTCCAAAAGACCCGCTACCGACCACACGCTCTGCCATGTAGCTTATGGTCTGCAAGTTCAGAAAACAAACAACAAAATTTTAATTCAACTTCACCATAACCAAAGCCCAATTCATAATCTCATACTTCCCAAGTCATGGTCAAAACGTAGCCACCTAATCAGCACGGAGTTACATTTGTTAGCTTAATATCCGTTTTGATTTTTGATTTAGTCAAACATGACGTTTTTCTCAAGTTATCCATTCCCACTCCATAATTAGGTTTGCATTATTCTTGCACCCAGAGACACGGTGCATTCTACAGTCCAAGTAAGGGTAAGGGTAAGGGTAGGATGATTCATAAACTCTCCATATGTGAGACCATCTATGTAATCTACATTGAATCTAGACAATGCATTGGTGTATTGGATGTATTGAATATGGGCATTAACATAGACCCATCTACACATCCATCTAATCTGCATTTCCAGGTTGGGAAGCTCTTGGATGCATATAACTGCACAACTTTGCACAAATAATCAAACCACCAAATAGTAGACTTCAAACTATTCAACCTCAAATTTGACAACCTTGAGGTGCATATCAGACTCAGGTTCAGATGGGTTTGTGCTATTATCAACGCGGTACTGAATATCATAAGCAAGGCTCTGATTTGGGTTTATACTGCCTATTTGGTATTATCTGTTCAAGATTACGTTTTGTTCCATTCTGGTTGAGCATTGAGTTATTAACTTGCCTTTATGTCTGCTTATGACTGAGTTACTCTGGATAACCATTTCGATTCTGCTCAAAATCATAAAACAAATCTCAGAACTCGGTATAAAAGCTATACTTACTTGCTTGGGCTGCCCATCTCGACCACCTATGGTTGTGGAAATTACATGGCCTGCTTCAGTACCATTTCCCTCCACAACTGATGGCACTATTTCCTGCAAAAAAACCTATATTGTCAAACCCCGCATTCCTCGGTAGCTCCGCCTGTTAAAAAGAAAAAGAAGTAGAAGGGAGACAAAAAGCCCACATCAATTTTTTTGCAGGAAGAACCCTTATCATCTGCATTCTCCCTGATCTTCATCTCCTTCATCGCCTTGGGGAGCCGATCATCAACAATGCTATTTACTTCCTGACCAACTAACTATTTACTTATACAAGCATCAGCTAATTAAATTATATAAATCAAGAGATGTTACTACGAGATTAATTTATGACTCCAAGCTATTATATTTCCTGCGAATAGAAGAATTTGAAAAATATTTGAAAATTCCAAAGAGAAAATTTCATTTTGAGGATGAATATATCACAGTCGAACCCTATACGAGAACTAGATTCAAGTTTTTTGGAAAAATGATGCTTGAAGTAAGAATTAATAATACTAAGGAAAAGATGGATGAGCCATCCTAGGGGAGGCTTAGCGAATCTTTTCTGAAATGGGTGCAACCAAATGGGAAATAGAATCTGGAGTGCAAGTTACTATAAAAATTTGGATTCCATGACATCCTTAGTGTCCCTCTAGTTGCAGACATGCAGGGAATGAAGGAAGAAGTTATAAAGTTTTTGGTTAGTCATTACCATAATGGAAATTTATAGCTTTGTGAACCTGTGTTGGTCTCACCCACTGTCATCCACATGATCACTAGACTTGCACACAAGAGCAGGAAAGTGACCAAAACACTTCACATCAACAAAAAGGTATTGCAAGGGGCTAATCATCATACAATTATAGGATCCACTAGTAAGTGTGCTTGAATTATTGTAGCCTTGTATCTCACACCAATAGGTAGAGAATTTGGCATTAAGCTGACTATGGTTGAAGCGATTCGAGAAATGACAAAGTTAGGGAAAATTTACAACTAGGTAGAACATGTTGCCAACTTCTTCACTAGATAAATTTACAACTAGATAAACAAGAAAGGATGATCTGGAACTTTTTCCCAATTACCAGTTCTACCATAACAGAAACACTGAGCATGCATAAACCCATTTGCTGGCCAATAAGAAATTACAGACGGTACCTAATCAGATTTTCCAAGACATCACCTGATATAATTAAAAAAGGATATGGGTCCATTTATTTGAGCTCGTATTTTTTTTAACAGAAACCCCTCATTCTTTTTGGAAGGAACAGATCAATCTCCTAGGACATGTCGCCCAGGGGATTACCACGTAGATGAGAGAGGATGTAAGAAACAACACACTTGGACTCGAATCTAGGCCACCGGAGAGGGAAACTCTCACTGATTTACCAGTTTTACCAAGCTCATCCTTTTGCAGGATATGCAGAAGTTCGGAACAAAAAAATTTAAGGAAAAGGAAAAACAGAAAGCAAGGGCAAAACCCCCCGTGGGGAGATGAATTATTTTCCCAATTTTTTCTCAAGAAAAGCAATGCCATTAAATTGTCTTCAATTCTTGTCATATCAGCTAACACCATAAACTAATCGAAAAAAGGTGCATATACACATTGTTTTACAGCCCTCGAGTTTCATTATAAACCGAATAAGCCCGATTCAACCCTAATGTTTTTTCCCAAAATTCACACGAACCTAGTTTAGAAAGGAAAAGAGGGAAACCCTTAGATGGTTGTTTTTCTCCTTTTCTTCTTAAAATTGACAGAGATAAAACAATTAAAAGAAAAATAAAAGGCAAGGGAAAAATGAATCCCACTGTGGGATGAATTATTTTCTAAACAATGGCAATTTCAATTAATCGTCTGTCTCTTATTTTCTCCCCTCGCGTTTTATTCGAATCCATAGAAAGTCTATTCTACCATGATTTTTACACCCAAATTCACATAAACCCACCAGAAACAAAAATAGAGAAACCTTACGATGAATTTTTTGTCCATAGAAACCCAATTCAACCCTGATGTCTTTTCCCAGATTCAAATAACCCCAATTGATAAAGAAAAAGGAGAAACCCTAAGATGGTTTTTATATCAACCTGCTATTCTTCTTAAAATTCATACAGATCAAACTGAAATATTAACAATTAAGCAAATTTGCGTACATGGAAAACTCCTCAGAGCAAAGTTTCGGTCACCTTCCCTGAGCCAGAGCGCTCTGCTCTTTAAACGCCAAGTGATTTCTTCCTTGAGAAGCAGTTCATTTTTCCTGGCAGATAGATCCCTGATTTTATTCTTTTTTTCGAATGGCATGGAGTTCCAGGTGGAGGACGATAGAAGGGATTCCAGGTCCGCATTAATGGAGGAGAGGTCGCGGCGGTCAAATTTGATTTTCTGAGACTGCCATTCCTTTGCAGCGACGCGCAAAGCGTGAAGTTTTTCTCTGAATGTGGAGAACAGAGCCGCGCTTGATGCCTGAGATTCCGCCCATTTGCTGGAGATTAATGAGATAAAATCCGGATCGTTCAGGAAAACTCTGTTAAATTTGAATGAGTAACCTTTTTTGAAAGCCGAGTCCCGCCATTCCAGGATGATTGGTCTATGATCCGATGAGAACTTGTTTGCAACATAAGAGAAGGGCAGACCGCATTTGTCAATGATGTCTGAGTGTATAATAAATCGGTCGATTCTCTTGGCTTTGTATGAGGGGCCAAATCTGTCGTTATCCCAGGTCGGGGATAAGGGATCCGGGGCTACATCCATGAGGTTCCGCCGCATCATTTCTGCCCTTAACCGATCACCCATACTGTCAGACCTCCCACATGTACCCCAGCACTCCTCAGCACTGAGGGTGAGGTTTAAATCTCCTGCGATGATCAGAGATTCCATAGATAGAATATCTGAGGCAAAGAGCTTTTCCCAGAAGGGAAACCTGTTCCTGCATGGCCCGTAAATATTCAGAAGATTTAGCTTGAAGTTAAAACCCCTGTAGGATGCCGAGATAAGAATCCCTGCACAACATTTGAAAGCCAGCGCCTTGACCCATACTGGATCCCACATGACGGCTAAACCTCCAGATTGTCCATTAGCTCCCGTTGCTACCAAAAACCAGGATGGGAACATCCTCCTAAAATATGCTATTGAGTCCCTGCTGGAGTGCATTGTTTCCTGAACAAAGATTATTTTCGCCTTTGCTGTCCTGAAGAAATGTTTTAGAGCCAAGAATTTTGGGCCGGCTCCCAAGCCCTGTATGTTCATTGAGATTAGAAACGTCATTTAGAGGGCTCGCCGACCGTACTTGCTCTAAGAGGTCGAGGGGGGTCCGATTCCATAACAGGAACTTCGACGAGGGCCAAGTTTGTAATGCCGAAGTCAGAGGCGATAGTGCGGCCTCGGAAATGTCTTGAGCTTCCCTTCCCTTTTTTCCTCACCGTTATATTGTTGGCAGAATTGGGGCTGATGGATGGGAAGTTGGGCTTGTGGATAGTGAGCGGCTCAAGATCGATGGAGTTCCTGTGAAAGAAAAGGTCAAGGTCGCTGTCCATTTTGTTCTTTGGAGATTCCACAGGAGAATTTTGAGGCGTGGGAGAGGGGGAGAGGTTCTTTCCTTTCATGTGGGGGGCAGGGCTTTGTTGCAGGAGGGGGTCCGATGATTGGGACGAGGATGGGATGTGGATAGTGTGGGATCCCACCTCAAAGACTTCCAAGCTCATAGTCGGGGGAGAAGGGACCACGACATCTTGACGGGGTTCGGGGATGGGAGATCCGAAACCAGGATCATTAATGGGAGAGGGGGGGATACCTGCTGGAGAGCTTTTTAGCGGACTGTCGGAGGAAAAGTACTGCCCCTGCACTGGATCTGGGACCTGCCCCTGTACAGAATCCGGGACCATTCTTCTTTTGCCGGAAAGAAGGGGCCTTTTTGACTTCTGAAGTTTGCGGAAGCAGCAATTTTTAATTAAGTGGCCTGTTTTGTGGCATCTCGAACAACGAAATGGGATCCCCCAAAAGTCAATCCTCTGAAATATTTTTAACCCATTCCAGGAGATCTCCACAAATTCAGGGTAATTTCCTTTGTATTGTTTCTCTATCAGGATCCAGGCGATTCTTTTGTCCCTCTCCCCCAGACACCATGGGTCCACATAAACAAATTTTCCTATGGAATTTCCAATTTCAGATAGTGTTTTTGGAGACCAAAGTTCGAGAGGCAGGTTTGGGAGCTTGACCCAGATCATACTGTTTGTAGGAGTGTTCTTCAGGGGGTCAAAGCCCAGATACCACCTCGCCAGAGAGAGGAAGCTTCTTCCACATACCCAAGGACGCTTAAGGATGGAGTCCGCATCCTCTGGTTTGAGGAAATGAATGGATAACCAATCTTTCATGAGCCTTGAGATAACTGGTACGTAGCCAATGATGGGGGTCCATTTATCGGCCAGCCATTTTCGCATTTCCCCGTCATCCATAAACGGGAAGTACCATTTCCCGATTAAGGCCATTTTCTGAAGGCTGTCAATGCGTTCAATGAGGACCTCCCCAGAAATGTGAATGGCTTTGGCGGGAGGGCCAGGTTTGACCGGAAGAGTAGCTTTCTTATGATTCCTCCGGGATTCCAGGCCTGTCTGAGGCAAAGCCGGAACATGACTGGAGGCAGGATCCATTGGGATCATGGATGCCACCGAGGCTTGCCAGGTGGAGGACGGATTGTGGGCCCTCTCTGCCTCCATGGCTGCTTTGATGAGAGCCGCGGTGGTGGGCGAGTCCGGGTCGTCCATTTAAAGAACCCCTGACAAAGGGAGGTTCTTGGATCTCAATCCTGATAGGAAATCAAAGTTCGCAGAGGTTGACAGTGAAGAAATGCCTGGATGGAAGGGTCAACTGACAGGAAGAATGTCAGAGAGGACAAAAAAGAAGATCTAATCTTGGAAAGATCAGAGGAAGAAAAGAGAAAAGACGCTATAGATGAACCTTCTTAGTCCTATAAGGATACTGACAGAATCCAGATTGTCTGATCGTCTGCAGCAAGACCGCCGTCGGATTGACTTTGGGAGGGGGATTGGCCTGAGGTCTGGGGAGGCAAGCGTTAATGCAGCTGCAGAATCATCAATGATGAACAGGACCATGGGGATTCAAAATCAAACTGCTGTTTTTCCGGTTGGGAGACCGTCAGAAACCGGGGACAAATCCGGCGATTGACCGTGGCAGTCTATGCAGCAGCAGTAGACCTGGAAGATGCACCACCAACTGCCGAGTCTGATCCTATCGTCCGAGCATGGACTGTAAAAATAGACTACCGATTTTAACTTGTTAACAAAATTTAGCCACATAACTTCGACCTTTTGGTGATTGATTACCGACCATAATGTGAATGAGGAGAAACCGGAGAAGAGATTAAGGCATTTCAGACAGGGCCGAATGAAAAAATCATGAAGACAGTTAAGAAAACCAGGATCACCATATTAAGTTATGGCACCCTCAGACAGGGCGGAGAGAAAGTCAGGATCCTCAAATAAGTTTAAGACACCCTCAGACAGGCCGAAAGAAGGCAGAGCTGAGTGTAGAAACGGCTTTCTTGAGCTATCTAAGGTTAAAAACTGATGCATTCATCGTGTTAATAACAGACCAAGCAGAGCAAATCAATGAGACAGCTTTCTAAAGCTTAGACGACAGAATCCTCGTAAAGAAACTAAATAAACAGACCATGGCCGAGCAAAACTGAAAAAACGGTTCCAAGAGCTTACAAAGGTAAGGGAGGAACCTGTTTCTCAGTGATATGTTCGCCACCTCATAATGCGATGACCAGGAAAAGGCCCGGGGCTGTTTAGGAGAAGCCGAAGATCAGCAACAGGAGAGGATCGATTGTAAGATTGTGGGTGAAGGAAGCTATGGAGAGAAGCAGAGGTTGCAGAGAGGAAAAAGAGACGTCGAAGAGGACCCTACGCCTAAGCGCAGGGGAGGAAACCTGAGAGCTTGTGTGGAGGGTCAGTTAAATAGCGCAGGGTGGAGATTACAGAGAGGACGGGTGTTGCTGTCCATGCAGTAAACCGGAGCTGGGAGAGAGACACGTAGAACGTTTTTACGAAGGCTGGAAGAAACTGAGAGTTTGTCAAACCTTGAGTGAAGCATGTGCTTGAACCTGGTTGGATGCATGCTAGCAGGCGGGCTCTGGTTGGGTGCTTGGCCAGGTGTCTTCCTCCATTTGCTCGCTCCGTCGCTTCCCTCACTCTCCAACCAAAAGGCAAATCTTTGTTACTATTTTAATTGAAAAAGGGGTGGATTTTACATTATGGTATATAAACAATGTTATAAATGACATTTCTAACATGTAGGTTTGAAAAAAAAACTTGCAGGGCTCTAAAGGATAAAATATTCCCTGAAGATAATGTGTTGCCATCAACTTGTAGAGAAGCGCGTCAATTGTTGGTCAAGTTGGGGATTGAATATAAGCAAATTCATGCATGTAAAAATGATTGCATCTTATATAGAGATAAATATAAAGGCAGTGAAGAATGCCCTGTTTGCAAAGAGAAAAGATATCGTACGGATGTACAAGGTTCTACAGTTCCAAATAAGGTTTTACGACACATGCCAATTATTCCTAGACTACAACGGATGTTTCGTTGTAAATCTCTTGCACAATTGATGGATTGGCATGCAAAGAATAGGAGTAAAGATGGATTCATGCGAATTCCTATGGACTCCAAAGCAATGAAACATATAGAGGAAAAATGGCCAAGAAAATTCAAAGATGAACCTCGCAGTATTAGGTTAGGACTTGCAATGGATGGAGTGTGCCCTTTCTCTTTCCTAAGGTCAAATTATAGTGTTTGGCCAGTTGGACTGATAGTATACAATATTCCCCCATGGATGAGTGTTAGAAAGGAAAACCTTATGCTAACTCTCATCGTTCCAGGAAAACATCAAGTGAAAAAAATGGATGTTTACATTGCACCTTTTATTGATGAGATGCAATTGTTATGGAAAGGCATAAGAATGTATGACATATCACGTCCTCCATCAAATAGGTCCTTCATGTTTTATGGCATACTATGTTGGACAATTCATGATTTCCCAGGACTTGGTGTTTGTTTCGGTAAGAGATCAAATATTTTGCATATTCGTAGTACATCATAATTTATTTTCAATTCAAGTCGTATATAAGTATTACATTATTATTGTTTTCTTATGTAAGCTAGTTATTGATTATAGGGCTACAAACAAAAGGGATTTTTGCATGTCCAAGATGTGCAGAACAATTTGAGGGGCGATATTCTAAAGATCTACACAAAGTTATATATGCAAACAACAGGGTTTTTCTACCACCTGACCATAAGTTCAGAAACCGCCTAAAGAATCAATTTGATGGAAAAATTGAAAATAAACCTCCTCCCAAGGTTATGGGTTCGGCTGATTGGCTTAAAATGTATGGAGATGCTGATCAAAAGCTTGGAACCATTTTTTTCGTCATGATCATTCAATTGAGGAACCAGAACAAGTTATGGTTGAAATGCCAAAAGGAATGAAAAGGAAATCCATATTTTATGATATCCCTTACTGGAAGGATCTATTAATATCTCATTTACTAGATCCTATGCATGTTTTCAAAAATGTCCCTGATTCTATTTTTCGACATATATCTAGCAAAGATAAAGACACTTTATCATCAAGGAGGGATATTGCTCTTTCACATACCAAATTTGATAGAAGACATTTGTGGCCAAGTAAGGAAAATGAATCAT
>APFE031228206.1:0-19890 GCA_000404065.3 Pinus taeda
AAAAGTGTTGTCCTCAACGCTTGAGTAGTTTTGGATGCTTATGTATAAAATTCTCATCCTCCCATGTGGAATCTTCAGGGGATAAGTTTTTCCAATTGATGAGATACTTTGAAATTTATCGATTTCGTAGCTTTCAAGTTCTTGTTTCTGTGACTGCTTCAGGTTCCAATATGATTTTTCCTTCCTCATCAAGTTCTAGTAATATTTTTTGAACTAGGAGCTTGTCATCTATAACCTTCTTTAAGCATGAAACATGGAAAATTGGGTGCACTCGGGAAGCTGCAGGAAGCTCCAATTTGTTTGCCATAGTACCTATCTTTTGCAACACCTTGTATGAACCATAATACTTTGGCGACAATTTATTATCCTTCTTAGCTTGCTTGAGGGACATTTATTTATATGGTTGTAGCTATAGGAATACCCAATCACCTACATCAAAACTTCTTTCACTGTGATGTTGATCTGCCTGCTATTTTATTCTATTCTGCACCAAAGTTAGGTTATCCTTTAAGAGTTGGAGAACTTGTTGCTGATGATCAATGTGATCTTCCACTACTTGAATCTTAGAATTTTCTCTTAAATATGATGTGATGGATGGTGGAGGATATCCATAAAGTGCCATAAATGGGGTCATTTTTGTTGCAGTATGTAAGGAAGTGTTATACCACCATTTAGCCAGAGGCAATGATTTGACCCATTGTGTCTGTTTATCAGATACAAAGCAACGAAGATATCTTTCCAAACATTTGTTTACTATCTCAGTTTTCCCATCAGATTGAGGATGATAAGATGAGCTATGAGCTAACTGAGTACCAAGACAAGAAAATAATTATGTCCAAAAATTTACAGTGAGAATGGGATCTCTTTCACTTAGAATAATCTTTGGGTTTTCATGTAGCTTTTGAATTTTCCATAAATGAAATAGAAATTGTACTCGCTTTAAATGCATGAGATAATGCAAAAAAATGTGCATACTTGGTAAGTCTGTCAACTACCACCATGATAACACTCTTTCCTTCAGACTTGGGTAAACCTATGATAAAATCCATTGAAACCTCCTCCCATCATTGTCTTGGAATGGATAAAGATTGTAGTAGACTTGGCATCTTAATTGTTTCAACTTTATTTTGTTGGAAAGCCAAACATTTTTCCACAAACTTTTGAATATCTGATTTAAGGCCATCCCAAAAAAATTCCTTCTTAACCACGTGGTAAGTTTTTAGAAATCTTGAGTGCCCTCCTAATGGAGAGGTGTGCAATTCCATAAGAATATTTTGTTTGAGTTGGGAATTATTACATAGGTATAAGTGATCTTTGTACCATACCGAATCATTTTTTCAGCTAAATGTATCAGATGTGTTGGGATCTTGTTGTAACTTTTGAATGAGTGCCCACACTTCTTCGTCATTCTTCCATTCATCACTTGCTTCATTTATCCAATCTGGTTGGATAATATAAATGGTGCAAAGGAGTTCTTCCACATCCTCATCCTTTCTTGAGAGTGCATCTAAAATCGTAACCCAACATCTTTGTGACCTATTTTTGATGCTCTTCTAAAGATAACATTTGTTCTAAAAAGTATTTAAGACTATCATGATATGTTTTACCTTGAAGTGTTTTCCCATTAGGTAGGGTCACCATTTCTTAAGTGCATGTAATATTGCCAACATTTTCTTCTCATAAATAGCTTTGTGAAAATACTTTCCTTTGATTGGAAGAATTTCGAAAGAAATGGATCTTTCTTCTTGCATTAAAACAACACCAATTCCATTTCTTGAGGCATCACATTCCACAATAAAGGTTTTTGTGAAGTCCGATGTAGCTAAGACCAGTGCTTGGCACATTGCCTCTTTAATATGTTCAAAATCCTTCATTTCTTTTGGAGTCCATGAAAATGCATCTTTCTTCAATAATGTTGTTAGAGGTGCTGCTATTCTCCCATAATTCTTAAGAACTTGCGATAATACCCTGTCAACCTGAGAAATCCTCACATGTGCTTTATGGATGTGGGGATTTTCCATTCCTTAATGGTTTTAATTTTTCTAAGGTCTACCTTAACACCTTCATGAGATAAAATATGACCCAAATATTCCACCTCTTGTACTCCAAAGAAACATTTGGAGCTTTTTGCATATAATTGTTTCTCCTCCAATAGTTTGAGCACTTTGTCAATATGTTGAACATGATCCTTCCAAGATTTGCTGTAGATTAGTATATCATCAAAAAATACTAACACAAATTTTCTAAGGGTGGGTTTGAAAATGGAATTCATCAAACCTTGGATGTAGAAGGTGCATTGATAAGGCCAAAAGGCATGACAAAACATTCATAATGACCCTCACGAGTTGTAAATGTTGTTTTCAAAATGTCTTCAGTCTTCGTTTTGATTTGATGATATCCTGAATGAAAATCCAACTTGGTGAAGTTAATTGATCCATGCAATTCATTCGATAATTCATCAATGATAGGAATGGAAAATTTATCTTTAATAGTGAGCTTGTTGATCTCCCTATAATCTAGACACACGCGCCATGATCCATCCTTATTGTGAACCAACACTACTGGAGTAGAGAAAGAACTTTGACTAGGTTGAATTATACCAACCTCTAGCATTTTTGCAACCATACGTTCAAGTTCACTCTTTTGGGCATAGGGATATCTTTAAGGCGTGATGTTTGGAGGAACACTTCCTGGAATCAAATGAATAGCATGATCATGATCACGAATAGGTGGGAAGCCTTTGGGAGTCTCAAATACTTTGGAATGATTGTCCAAGACTTTTTGGAGATCTCAAGAAATAGATGATTTCAATGTGGGAACCTCTAGCGAACATAATTGTGCAATTACGCTTCATTGTTCTTCCTTTAGAAGCCTTGTCATTCTGTTAGAGTTGATTATCTTTCTTGGTTTCCCTGTGATACCCCTTAATTCAACTTCTTTTCCTCTTGAAGAAAATTTCATGAAAAGTTCTTGAAAATTAAAAGCTATTGTACCCAAGGATTGTATCCATTGGACTTCTAGTACAACATCAGCACCACCCATTGAAATGGAAAGCGTTGGGCTATTCAATACATATTCTCCCATGGATAGCTTGATATTATGGAACTTTCTAGAGCAATTTATGGTTTGTCCACTTGCAACCATCAGTTGACACTATGGTGCTAGATATAGGAAGAAATTAAATTCCTTGGCTATCTTACAATGGATAAAATTATGGGTAATTCCCAAATCAATCAACATTATTATCTTTTTCTTCTTGATATGTCCTTCTATCTTGATAGTTTGAGGAGTGGTGATTCCAGCCAATGCATTAAAAGACATGGTTAGATTCATTTATTCTTTCTCTAGGGTTTGTTCCTGGTGTATATCCTCTTCTTTTGACGTTTCTTGTTCCTTTTCTTCCTCCTCTTCAAAATCTATGTAAAACAATTTCTTCTTAGCACACTTATGACCTTTAGTGTATTTCTATCGCAATTGTAACAAAGCCCTTTTGTTCTTTTTCCTTCCAATTTTTGTGGTGTCAACCGTGTAGGTTGTGGAAGGCTAGGGGCAACAACACTTCCTTTTTTTTTATAATTGTGAGTGGTAGGCTTCCTTGTTGCCATAATTTTTCTTTCAATTTTTCTTTCCAACATGAATTCCTTCTCCAATGGATCAGGTTCCCAAAGGCGAACGTCATGTTGGATGTTATCCTTTAAAGTCCCTATGAACACATCAATCCTATGGTCCTTTGGAATATCTTTTACCCTTATATTCAATTTTTGGAAGTCCTCATTGTGCTCCATCATTGAACCCTTTTGTTTGAGATTTATCAATTGGCTAAAAAAAGTGTTGCTTTTTGCATCCTCATAATGTGCTATGATTTCATCCATAAAAATTGCCCAAGTGACAATTTGTTTACGAGAGAAAAGCCATTGATACCATAAAAAATGATTTGGTTCCAAATATAAAGTTTTAATGCGTAGCTTTTGTGTGCTTTGCACATTATGGAGATCGTAAGATTGCTCCATCTGTAATATCCATGTTACGGGATCCTTGCCATGAAAATTCCTCATATCGATCTTTGGAACATGGTGGGTCTTCGATCCAATGTTAGAGTCTATGAAATCACGATTAACATTTATTTTGTTCTCATCATGATTTTCCTTTACTACCTTTTCGCCATTAGTAAGAATTTATTGTAGAAACTTAGATTTGTCTTCAAATTTTCCATGTTTCCTTTAAGTTTTTCTTCTAAACCATCCATCTTAGATTCCAAGTCTTTCTTTAAACCATCCATCTTAGCTTATTTTACTTTTTTTGAGAGTGAATTTTGTTGCACTTGGTCTCGTAATTTTGATATATCATGTTGCATTTCTTTCTCTTCTTCATGATTCATGCTAAAGCTTTTAGGTTGCTTACTAGGTGTTTCCATTTTCTTTCTTCGGGGCATCAATTAATGATAATTGCTTCACTATGCCCTTTGAATTCCTTCAAACTAATTTTTCCAACCAAACTTATGCACAAAAAAAAAAACTACACACCTTTTTTCACTTTGTAGGAGCTCAATATTTTCTTTGATGTATCTCTGAAATTTCTGATCTCCAAGGTCTGAAATTGCAAACTTTGGTAGCATTATGAGTTCTCGTTCCATTTCCAAAAGTCAGATCAAAATTGGATTCTCCAAGAAAGTGTTATGCCTAATCTCCCAAGATGGCCTCATTATACACTTTTTCAATAGAGAGAACTTGTATGAAGTTCCAAGTGTCACTATTTCAACCTTCGAGCTTGAAAACGATGCACAAAAAACTACTATCTGTCCTTTTTTAGTAACTTCTTACCAAATTTCAATCTGATATGCAGAGAGACTGTTATGAAGATTTTCCTAATGTCACCTATTTGGGATGTAATTTGGGAGCTTGCAAAAACTCTAATGTCCTTGAATCATATCTACAAAAATAGAGTGAAACAAGCTCTGAAATTTGGAACCAAGGATCATCGAGATTTCATATCAAATGGGTTTTTGTTCTATCTTCTGAAACATGGTAGAAAACAAGTTATATCGAAAATTCTAGGATGACCTATTTTGGGGCAGTGAAACCCTAGAATCCAAAGCTCTGATACCAAATGTTATGAAACCAACTCACAAAAAGATAAAAAAGATAGATCAACATCTTAGAAATCATCCTCTTCGAGGGGGAAACCTGATTTACATTACACAAATGAACAATTCTTGGATGATACAAATGAAAAAACCTCCTTTCTATATATAGGAGTCTAAGGGGTCACAATATAATCAAAGCCGACATAACAATAATAATATAAGGGCACAAAAATAACAAGAGTGGGCTTCTATGGGGCACAATAATAACAATATGGGGACAATAGGGGCACAAAAATAACAATAAGGGCTAGAATGACAACAATAATGAGGGAATCACTAGTATTATAGGGACCTAATAGAGGATTTGACTTGGCTTGGAGGTGTTCCCATGACCTTGTATATTGACATACATGATGTAACATGCCCTCAAAGGGTCTCATCATAATTACATTTTGACTTTGACTTTCTAGAAGCACTTTAAAATGTGGTTGACCTATTTTCAATGAGCAAGAAACTCATTGACAAATAATATAAAAATAATTTCTCTTTTCTTGAATAAATATAAATATCAAAATTACATTTATGAAGACCAAACTGTAGAAAATTTATGATAGGTTAACCTGATAATGCAATATATATCAAAGCATAATACTATAACATGCTTCTACTGTCAATTTGCGGAAGCTTAAAGATCGAGCTGAACAATATAACCAAAAGAAGAAGAATCAATGGCACAATACACATGAAAATACTTTGGGGAAAGTCTCAGATAAAAACCCCATACTATTGTATTATCATATATGGTGGAAATACATAGGAATTATACAAAGCCTTAGCTCTCACAACTAGCCATCTCTCAGTACAATCCTCACAGATGCTCACAAACAATCTTGGCTTCTCTCCAACCTTCCTATCTGCCCTCCAAGCTCCTATTTCCTTGCACTGTTCCTTGTAGATTATTAGCCTATTACCAAGTGGAAAAACAAACCTTCAAAACTACACAAACCTCAAGGATGAATCCTTAACTGCATGCATGAGTTTTCTCCATGAGAAAACACATGAAACTAATAGTACACTATCCTTGAACATTTATCTCAACTGGGTCTTTCTCAGAATAGACATGCATGAGTTTCTGATGAGGGAATATTTAGTTAACTGGAGTAGCACTAGTGTTGAAAACTGGCAACAAGAAATTGCTAAAAATAGCACTGCTAAAAATAGCAGTTTGGGCATTAGTGTTGGATTGGACAACAAGGAATGAAAAATGGAAGTGCTAAAAATAGAAGTTATATTTTTAGCAGTTCAAGTTGGATTCCTATTTTTAGACAGTCCCTGGTCTAAAATAGGAAGTAAAATTCGAATTTGGTCTTACCAACAGTTTGGAATATTAATTAATTAATTCTCCATGAGTTAATTAGTTAAGGAAAAGCAAACTTGAAGTCTTTGTGAGAACATGCAATTATTTCTCCACTAATTGAGGAATGTGTCCTTGATTTTCTCCACTGATTGAGGACTTGCGGATGAGTTCTATATTAAGAGGATCAGTTGACTTAGTTTAACTTAGTCAAGTTCAGTTAGATTAATTTAACAAGTTGTTAAATTAATGAGATACAATTTGTTAATGCTTTCATGCATGTGACAACTGTTATTTTCAGATATCTGTGTATTCACTCATGGATAACCGATGCATGTCAGTTCTGTTAGAGACACAGTTGAGATCAGATGTGGGACAATGTACTATTAGTTGGATGAATATTTTTCCTATAAAGGAAGATCATCCATGAGGAGGATTTAGCTCCTTCAAGTTTGTGCAGTTAGATTAGAGGTTAGTGAGTGTGTGAAGAGGCCAATTAACACAGGTGGCAGCATTGAACCCCAAGGAAATAGGAGGCTTGGAGGGTAGAGGAGAAGGTTTTTGAGAATCCTTTGATTGTCTATGAGCAGCAGAGGGATTGTACTGAGAGCTGGATAACTTTCGAGCTAAGGCTTTGTGTAATCTGGACTATATTTCCACTTGTATGATAATATAGAGATGGGGTTTTAGGTAGGTGCTTTCCCTGGGTAAATTCTTCTATGTTATGTGTGATTGATTCCTTCTTATCAGTTATATGTGTTCTTATTGATGTTGCTCATGGTTGATTAAGCTTTTGCTAAATTGTTTATAGAAGTAGATCAAGTGTTTTGCTTTAGTACATTGCATTACTAGGTGATCTACAAGTAGAAAAAGTTCTACATGGTATCATAGCTAGCTGATTTGTAGAAAAATTCTACAAAATTCTACATGGTATCATAGCACAGGTGATCAAGGAGAGAATAGTATATTGAGAGGAGATTTTGAAGTTTTGAGTTTTGGGCCGAGAATTTGCAGAGCAGATATGAAAATTTTTATACAAATTTTTCAGAAATAAATAGTTGATTGGGATTCCTTGTGGAAAAATACTCAAAATAAAAAATAAAAAATCCGCTGAATCGGAGTTCGGATGAGGGAGATATCGCTGATTTACAATCAGCTCCTTTTCGAGAAAATTTTGTGACGGCGGGAAAGTGGAAATAGATTGGTGTGCTAACCAAGAACCTGTATGCACTTGAGGTACAAGATGCATGCAAAGCCTTGAGGAGCAAGGCAAAGGTTAGAGACTTGCTGGTTGAGAGGGAGAGTATATTACCTCTCAACATGCAGTGCTAGAAGAAGTTTCAGACAATTGTGGAGGAGCCACGATTGGTGAAACAACTTCAGGAGGTTGTGGAGCAGCCACAACTATGAAAGCTGAGTGGAGATCAAGTAGAGACATCTACTCATGCATAGACCTCCAGTAGGGGGAAACTTCTATCCAGGTGGGCAGAGGGATCACATGCAGCCATACCTCCAGGTAGGAGGTGGGGCGATATAGAGTGATCCTCCCATGGAGGAGGGGTAGGATCCTTGAGGTACCCGACCTCTTGGATGAGACCTTGCTATGGGAGCCCTGATGTGGAGTAGCAACAACTGACTGATTGGGTAGAGATAGATGTAGATGGAGCAACAGATAGAGCTACAGTGCAGGGAATCCCAGGATAATGCAGAGCATGCAGGCTGCAACAATGCGAGAGGCACAAGTGTGTTGCACTGTGTAGGGTAGCACAGAGAAGGGTGCAATGGTGTGAGATGCATGGAGATGTTGTAGTAGCATAGAGGTCAGAGAGGGAGCACTTTTCAGAAGCAGGTAGAGCTTCAACATCAGAGTATGTTTCTAGCCCAACATAGTGGTCAGTTGGGAGCTTTTTTTGTTCTGAGAGTTGCTGGAGCAGCCACACTTGGTAGATGTGTTGCATGCAGAACATTCCAGAGGTACATAATTGAGTTCCAGAGGAAGCCTTTCTTGTTGAGAGGGAGTGTTGAAAATTGGCAACAAGAAATTGCTAAAAATAGCAGTTTGGGCATCAACGCTAGATTGGGCAACATGGAATGAAAAATGGAAGTGCTAAAAATAGAACTTATATTTTTTAGCAGTTCAAGTTGGATTCCTATCTTTAGACAGTCCCTGGTCTAAAATAGAAAGTAAAATTTGAATTTGGTCTTACCAGCAGTTTGGAATATTAATTAATTAATTCTCCATGAGTTAATTAGTTAAGAATAAACAAACTTGAAGTCTTTGTGAGAACATGCAATTATTTCTCCACTAATTGGGGAATGTGTCCTTGATTTGCTCCATTAATTGAGGAATTAAGGATGAGTTCTATATTGAGAGGATCAGTTGACTTAGTTTAACTTAGTTAAGTTCAGTTAGATTAATTTAACAAGTTGCTAAATTAATGAGATACAATTTGTTAATGCTTGCATGCAAATGACAACTGTTATTTTCAGATAACTGTGTATTCACTCATGGATAACTGATGCATGTCAGTTCTGTCAGAGACCCAGTTGAGATCAGATGTGGGACAATGTACTATCAGTTGGATGGATATTTTTCCTATAAAGGAAGCTCATCCATGATGAGGATTTAACTCCTTCAAGTTTGTGCAATTAGATCAGAGGTTAGTGAGTGTGTGAAGAGGCCAATTCACACAGGTGGTTCCCCAGGTAAATTCTTCTATGTTATGTGTGATTGATTCTTTCTTATCAGTTATATGTGTTCTTATTAAGGTTTCTCACAGTTGATTAAGCTTCCGCTAAATTGTTTGTAGAAGTAGATCAAGTGTTTTGCTTTAGTACATTGCATTACCAGGTGATCTACAGGTAGAAAGATTTCTACATGGTATCAGAGCTAGCTGATTTGTAGAAAAATTCTACAAAATTCTACAACTAGTTGAGTGCATTAATGCATCAATTGATTGTTAACTTACTATTAGTTCCTTGAATAGTTTGGAACTAATTTAACTAGACTTAAATCATTAAACTAAGTTAACTAATTACAACTCAAATATAACTCAATCTTATCTCGTTAATCTAAGGGATAACTCTTGCATGACTTCAGAAAGACTTCTAACTTGAATTTCTCCAACTAATTGATTTAAAATAAATAAATTAATTATTTCCAAGTAGCTGTTAAGACTAAATTCGATTTTAATTCACAATTCAATTCAAAGACAAATTAATTTGGAATATTCTTATTGCCATATTTCAACACTCCCTCTCAACAAGAAAGGGATTATCTACCACCCCGATCCTGTCTCTATGGAACTCAAATTTACACTTTGACAATGCCTTTATCAAAATGTCAACATCTTACTCCTCTGTCGAAATATACTACAGCATCTGATGGATCTTCCAACCCATCTGTGCTGATAGTGCCAACATAGATCTGATAGATGAGTACCTTGCGATAGGATAAAAAGTCTCATCATAGTCAATCCCCTCAACCCATGAAAAGCGACGGGCAACAAATATTACCTTATGCTTCTCCACGCTACCATCAACAGCTTGCTTTAACTTGTAAATCCAATGAGAACTCACAAATGACTTATTCTCCGGTCTCGGAACCACATCCCAAACACTGTTATGAACTATGGAGTCATACTCCTACACCATAGCATCAACCCAAATCGGCTGCTGCATTGCTTCCTCAAAGGAAGATGGCTCAGTCTCAACACATTCCCTAGCAAGGGCCATGTATCTAGTGTACCTCTCATGTGACCTCCTCTATCCGCACTAAGAAGATGGTGCTCCCACATTCTCTCTCGCATCCTCCAACAATATGTCAACTTCTCTTGTGTGCTTCTGTCCATCTCTGGAAGACTCTACTTGAGTGGATGTCTGCACTCCTAGAACCTCTACATGCGGCTGCTCCGCATTAGTCTGAGGCTCCTCCTCCTTAGAAACCAACAATTCCTCCATAGCCTGTAGTTGGAGCTCCCTCTCAAGGGAAAATTGCATGGCCTTCTGCTTATCAAACTTGAGATCTTTTGGAACCACTGTCCTCCGACTGGTAGGCAAGTACACCCAATAGTTGTGAGGTGTATCAATGCACCCCATAAATATCCCTAACTCTGTTGTTAGATCAAGCTTCTTGCATGCATCCTTTGTCATATGGCAATATACCAATGAGCCAAAGATCCTCAAGTGACCCACATCTGGTCTCTTATCGATGAAAGCTTCCTTTGGTTTCTTCATCCCAAGTATGTGATGTGGGCTTCTATTCTACAAATAGACTACTGTGTTGCATGCCTGAGCCCACAAGTGAAGTGGTAGGCCTTGGTCATGAAGCATTGCCTGTGTTGCCCCTACAATATTTATGTTCTTCCTCTCGGCCAACCCATTTTGTTGTGGGTTATGAGGTGCCATCAACTTTCGTTTAATTCCTTCCACTGCACAGAAGTCCTTAAACTCTTGAGAGACATATTCTCCATCGTTGTCAGTTCACAAGGCCTTGATTTTCTTCCCTGACTCTTTCTCGACCAAAGATTTGAACTCACAAAACTTTGTGAAAGTTTGGTCCTTCTTCTGCATGAAATAAATCCAAAATTTACGAGAATAGTCATCAATGAAAATCACATAATACCTTTTCTTCGCTATGGATGTCGTCGAGAATGGTCCGCACAAATTAGTATGAACTTGCTCTAAGATAGCCTCTACTCGACTGTATCGATCATGAAAGGAAGGCTTGGTGTACTTTCCTAAGGTACAACCTTTGAATGTGTCAACTTACTCAAGTTTACCTTTGGGAAATCTTGTAGATATTTGCTGCATTATCTTCAAAGCCCCATGATGAAAATGGCCCAACTGCCTGTGCCACAACTCACCAATGTCTTGGCTTTGCACCAATTTTTCTTTCGCACTCAATGCTGCAGAATCATCTACCTCTAGTTTATAGAGGTTCCTCACTCGAATCCCTATCCTCTTGGTTTGACCCGTGGCTATGTGTCTTAGGAATGCCTTTCCTTTACTGAAGACAACATCGTAGCCTTTGTCCTCCAACATCGTGACTAATACCAAGTTATTCTTTAGTCTAGGCACATACATCACATCTGTCAAGGTGAGAGGAGCTCCATGCTCCCTCTGAAAAGCAACTGTGCCTACTCCTAAAACACTATACCATCCGCCATCACCCATCTCTATGAGCATCTTGAGGTCTTTCTCCTCCAAGGCACTGAATAAATTTTTATCACTAGTCATGTGGAATGAGGCTCCACTGTCAAGATACCAGACACAACCCATCATCGATGACACCATGCATGCGATGAGGGTAAAGTCCATTTCGAACTAAGAGGCTAATGCCTCACCTTTCCATCCTTTCTAGGATCCCTTCTTGGACTTCTCCGATGGGAAATTAGTCGCATAATGTCCCATCTTGTGACAATTAAAGCATATTACTTTAGACATGTCACACTTCTTCCCTCCATGAGAAGAATTCAATTTGAAATGGGAAGCTATCCCTTTCCCTTTCCTTGCCTTACTTGCTAAGGCTAGAATTTCTTCATCAACATTATTCGATGAAGAACCATCTCGTGTGCTCCTCCTAATCTCCTCCTACATAAGATCTGACCACAGTCGTTCCCAATCTAGTAGTTTCTCCCTTCCATTCATAGAGTCCTGGTAGCTATTCCAACTCTTTGGAAGGCCAAGGAGAGTGAGGCTCACCATATCATCATCAACAATAGTTATTCCCACACAAACTCATCTCTGCAGGTGGTGAGCTTGTTCAGATATGTGGAAATAGTATCGCCCTTCTCCATCTTGATTCTTCGAAGCTTATCCTTGACTGCCAATTTCCTCCAGTCACTACTGTTCTGATAGAGGTCCTTCAATGTCTTCCACATTGAAAATGGAGTATCCTTCCCATGGAAACTTGAGACAATATGGTTTCGAAATCCCTCAAGGATGATCCATCTCGCCTTCACCACACACTTCTTCCACTCAGCCAACTCTTGTGCATTAGTTGGAGCTGGCTTTAGGATTTCTTGAACAATGAATTCCTTCAAGCCATTGTCTTCTAATACAGCCTCCATTCTATCTTTCCATGTTATTTAATTCGATCTACCTTCCAAGGCATACTCGAGTCTCAAGCCATAGAATGCCATTGGCCAACCTTGAAGTATGATATGAATTCGATTTGCACCTGCAACCTCGAACTTCAAAATTCAAACTTCAAATTCTCTTCTCAGTATTCTATTCACAACTCAGATACCATGTAGAAAATCTATGATAGGTTAACCCGATAATGCAATATAAATCAAAGAAGAATACTATAATCTACTTCTACTATCAATTTGTGGAAGCTTAAAGATTGAGCTGAACAATATAACCAAAAGAAGAAGAATCAATGGCACAATACACATGAAAATAGTTTGGGTAAAGTCTCAGACAAAAACCCTACACTAATTTACTATCGTACAAGGTGGAAATACATAGAAAGTATACAAAGCCTTAGCTCTCACAACTAGCTAGCTCTCAGTACAATCCTCACAGATGCTCACAGGAAATCTTGGCTTCTCTCCAGCTTTCCTCTATGCCCTCTAAGCTCCTATTTCCTTACAATGTTCCTTGTGGATGATTAGCTTATTACCAAGCGGAAAAACAAACCTTCAAAATTGTGCAATCCTCAAGGATGAATCCTTGACTGCATGCATGAGTTTTCTCCATGATAAAACACATGAAAATGATAGTATATTGTCCTTGAACATTAATCTCAAATGGGTCTTTCTCATAATAGACATGCATGAGTTTCTAATGAGGGAATCTTCAGTTAACTGGAGTAGCACTAGTTGAGTGCATTAATGCATCAACTGACTATTAACTCACTATTAGTTCCTCAAATAGTTTGAAACTAATTTAACTGGACTTAACTCAGTCAACCGAGTTAACTAATTACAACTCAAATATAACTCAATCTTATGTCCTTAATTTAAGGGATAACTCTTGCATGACTTTAGAAAGACTTCTAACTTGAATTTCTCCAACTAATTAATTTAAAATAAATTAATTAATTATTTCCAAGTAGCTCTTAAGACTAAATTCAATTTTAATTCACAATTTAATTCAAGGACAAATTAAATTGGAATATTCTTGTTGCCATATTTCAACACAAACCTAGTTACATTTCCTTCAACACTCCCTCTTAACTACGGAGGTATTCATACAACATTACAAGGTGTTTGACAATTTTCAATCTTGAAGAATTCACATAGGAGAAACCGGATTTACAATCCATCTGTTATCACATCATATCCATCAACATTGTCATAATGCAAGGCCTTGACTAACAACTCCATCTATTTATGAGACCATGAGCTACAATGTTGGCAAGAACAATGATTTATAGACACCTTCATCATTGTATCTCAAGGTACATACCCAACCGGGTGTTCTCCGAGTATGACCTTCTAGGATTATTCTTATGTTGGGTTCCTAGCCTTCAAAGAATATCAGTCCTCTTTCCTACTCTGTTCTTGGATGCCCTACACATCCTCAAAGAGTATTGGATTCCAGATGATTACCCAATCCTCCCATTATTTCTTCCCAAGTGAAGACAATAGTATTGTGTCTATCTTGTGTCTACATTTCAATTCATGTCCTTCATATAGACTTATGACTATTAGTCCTATTCTAGTGAATGACCCATGAAATGGAAAACATAATTGTCACTCCTTTTTAATCAGGGGTGATCCAAAACTCCCTCTTAATCAGGGACATGTCAAAGCTCCCTCTTAACTGGGGACTCTTTCCTTCATCAACAACTTCTTCTTCATGGATCCTTCAGCTTCTTGATCTCCTTCCTTTCTTGATGTCATGAAGCCTTTGTTCAAACTTCTTCTGGGTAGGGCACCATCCATCAATCAATTTACTCCCTGCTTTGTCATGCCATTGCTTCCTTCGAGGAAAGTGAATTTCATGTCATACATAATGTTTTCTTGTCATCTTGGCTACTCCTTTTTCATCTTGTCCATGGTTAAGAATATTCTTCTCATGGATGCTTCGTTGTACTTTCTTGTTTACATGCTTCGACCTAGTATCCCATCATGACTTCGTCCTAATATTTCTTTAACATTTCCTTTTGTTGGATGGTTTTTTCATCACGACATCTTTGTAGACTAGAATCAATTATCTAAATATTTTATATCTCCAAGGCCTTCATAGGTGTCAAGGGTCCTTTCTTCCTTTATCAGAGTTGTCTTGCCTTATTTCATGATAATCTTCAAAGTATCTTGTCAGACAATGATTCTCGGTGATCATGGTGTTCTTCCACATGCTTGATCTCTTTCTTCATTTTCTTCTTATCATATAAATAAGTCAACCATCTAATGCTTCCTATGAGAGCATTCCTTCATTTCTTCTTATTCATGAATCTTATGCTCCTTATGTGAGCATATTCTTTTGTTGACCTTCATTACATTGTAGTACATGCCTTTGAGCATGTCCTTGGTGAAAGAGATTCTTTCATACTTGATCATGTTATGGAACTATTCCCATGTCTCAGTAATATAAAAATGATAACATGACTAAAATTTGATGCATACATAACTCATCTTGATTCTCCTTTAATCATCCTTTTGGTGTGGTCCTTCTTGCTTCATCTTAGCTTGCCTACATATCATCCTTTTCTTGAATCCCATGAATGGGATTCCCAATGAGACATATGCTTTGGATCATGAACCTTCTTTTGAGGATTCCATCATAGGATCTTAAAGATCCTTGCCTTGCAAATGTTTCTTTTCTTTTGATGATGGATGTCTTCTAAGACTCTTAATCATGATCAATCTTTCTTTCATCAAGAATGAGGTCCTATACTAGTTATGCTCCTTCTATATGAATATCTTGAGATATATATACCATGCTCCTATATTCTAGAATATATTTCAACCCATGAATTTTTGTTATTATCATAAATACTACATCTTCATAAGTATCTAGAACTTTATGTACATGATGCTTCTAGATTTTAGAGGAATTTTCTAGCCATGCAATATTAATCTTATTCCTACATGCTCGTATACTACTCAAAACATTGAAAGAAGTCTAGAGGTAAAGAGTTTGGCCTAGACATAGTAGAGATCTGGAGGATATTCCTTATTTTTCTTCTTCCCCCTTCCTTTTGTTCTTGTTGTCCTTCTTAAGCTTAGGAAAATTCTTTTTGTAGTGTCGATATTCTTGGCATCGAAAACATTGGATTTTGGACATATCTTTGTTCTTTATTCTTTTTGTACCAAACTTGCCAAATTTACCCTTTCTTTTGGCCATGGTAGCAAATGCTAGCTCCTTTGATCCTACATCTTCTTTTGCCTTAAGTATGGTTTACTTTGTTCTACATAGAGACCACATTTCACTGAGAGTGGTTGCTTCCTTTTTGGCATATATGCTTGATGTGAAGTTTCCCCACTCCTAAGGTAGAGCATTGAGTACTACAATTGTCATATCTCTGTCAGACCTGACTTACCCAAGCTCTTGAAGTTGATCTATCATTTTAGATATTCTCATGAAGTAGGGAGCTATTCCTTTCTTTGTTATCTTCATCTTGTATAATTCATTTCTCAGAGATATTACTTCTCCAGTTGTGAATACCGAGAATATCTCTACTAGCTTATCATAAATTTATTTTGATGTCTCAAACTTGGAGACATAAGGAATGAGAGAGTCTTTGATTGAATCTATCAGAATCCTTTGAGCTCTTATCTCATCCTTATTGTACTTGGCTAAGGCTTGTGTCTATTCCTTAGTAGGGATAGTGATATTCCCTTTGACATGCTCTAGGAGTTCATTCTCCTTAAGTAGTAGATCAATTCTCTTCTTCCATGCAAGAAAGTTATTGGTACCCACAAATTTATTTCTTTCCTTGCAAAAGGACATTATGTATATTCAGAAGGGGACATGTACTTACCTAATACATTTTTGATATGTAATGGATTTGCTTCCTCCTTGGAGGCTTGATGGCTTGTCTTCCCTAGATCTTGATGTTACTCAAGTTGCCTTCTCCAAGTGATCTTTCTTGATGATAAGATTTGCTTGATGACTTGTAGCTTGATGTATGTTCTGCTTCAGTCTGCTCTTCTTTTTGTAGGTGCATTTATGTAAGGCTCTTCTTATAACTTTGTATACCTCCTGATGGATTGTAGACCCCTCTTGTTCTTGAGGTGATTGAGACTTCTAGGCCTGATGCTTCTCCTTGATGAGTGTTCTTGTATTTCCCTTTCCTTGATGTGTCACATTATCTTTGATATCATGTTGAATAATCTAGGGGAAATATGGTGTAATGTGATTCTTCATTACTTGATAACAATTGGTTATGCACTTTGACAATTTATCTTCTTCTTCTTATTAGTGTGTGTGTTTCATCAAAATTCTACCAAAACAAAATAACAAGAACACAAAGTTTGGCTCTCTGCCAAGGACAAAACCTCTCCACTCTTGACAGGAAAACCCTTTGTAAGTTTTCTCTTATTGAAGCTTCTTATTTGAAAATTTCCAAACCCTATACCCTTGACTAGGATATCCTCCAAGAATAAGTTAAATCCTTTCTCTTTCTGCACTATAACTTCCAGCGCATGGACCTCTGTCTTCCGACACTTTTCTCCTCAACACTTTGTCCTTCTTCTGATGCTTGTCTAAGTTAGATTCTCTTCTTCTTTGGAGAAACCCTAGAAAATTAGGGTTTCTTTAATTCGCTTTAGAGAGAACCTTATTTTGTTTCCTTAGGAGATCTTGTAGACCAAGTTACATATCAAAATGAGGCTTCTAGATGTGAAGTCTTCAACTGGAGTCAAATCTGAAAAAGGTTTACTGTTGAAGTCTTCACGCGTTGTAGGAATTTACAGGGTAAGTTCCTCAGACAGAACACCAAAGGACACCACTCATAAATAGATCACAGATCAATACACTAGTATTCTTGACATGGTTAAAATCCTCAAAGAGGGAAACAGTCCACGTCCTGAGCCAACATGGCCACTTCAGGCAATTTATTAATAAAAGAATGAAAATTTACATAAGCTTCTCTCATGAACGGTTACCCTACAAATGACCCTCCATGCTCTTTAAATAGAGATCATAGACCAATCGTGTGTCAAGCCATGGATCAAGTGTCGGTAATACCAAGGAGAGAATGAACCATTACATCACTTCATGTCTAGAACATATCGTGATCGTTAGATTGTAAGTTACAAAAGTACATAGTAAAGAAACACACTTTACCTAACTCTACTCTAGACCAAGTTATACTTAACTATTTCCTATGTGTCAGAATATCCTAACATCCCTCCTTAAGAACAACTTGGGATAGGATTGAAGGATGTACAAATATGACATAATAGGAGAAGGAAGGAGGCATTAGAGCCTATCCCCCTTTAGTGATAACTTCCTAAAATCCAACCATAAATCGAAGTTTAGTAAACTTCACCTCTGTGAGAGCCTTTGTAAAGATGTCTGCAACTTGATCATCTGTTGAACAATATTGCACTTCAAGAACATGGTCATGAATTAGCTTTCTAATGAAGTGCATGTGCAGTTCAATGTGTTTTTTGCACTGATGTTGGGCTGGATCTTTGCATAGTTGAATGGCACTTTGATTATCACACCAAAGTGTAGTCATATGCTACTGCTGAAAGCCAAACTTTGATAGGATATGACGAAGACACGTGGCTTCCTTACTAGCTTCTACGACACCATGATACTCTACTTCTGCTGAAGAAAGAGAAATGGCACTTTGTTTCTTGCAAGCCCATGTAATAGGTCCTTAACGAAGAGTGAACACATAACCTGCAGTAGACTTCCGATCATTAGGGTCACCAGCCCAATTGAAATTAGTGAAACCAACCAATAGAGGAGATGCTTCTGCATTGTAATGAATCCCAAACTGAACTATACCTCGAACATAACGAAGTATTCTTTTAGCTTCTTTCCAATGAATTTCATGTGGGTTTTGCATAAACCGAGCAATAAGGCCAACAACAAAAAGGAAAAGTCAGGACGAGTATGGGTTAGATACAAAAGTTTTCCTACAAGTTGATAGTATAAGGTAGGATCAACTTCAGGGGAAGTACAAGTGACTGAAATTTTGGCTCTATACTAAAAGGGAGAAGGGGATGGATTACAGTCTTCCATGTGAAAATGGTGTAGAAGATCACAGGCATACTTGGAATGGGAAAGGGAAATAGCTTCCTTGGATTGCAAGACTTGAAGATCAAGAAAATAATGCAAGTGTCCTAAGTCTGTCACTTCAAACTTCTTTTTAAGGTTGGACTTCACATGGTTTATAAGTTTGGGATCACTACCAGTAAGGATAAGATCATCAAAATAAAGAACAAGAATTATAAGAGACTTTCCCACTTCCTTGGTGTAGACAGTATTCTCAGAATGACATGTAGAAAAGCTAGTTTCTTAAAGAAAGCTATCCATTTTGGCATACCAAGCCCGAGGGGCTAGCTTAAGACCATAAAGGGATTTCTTAAGCCGACATACAAGGCTAGAGTCTATTTGTATAAAGCCAATAGGTTTTTCCATATCGATTTCTTCATGCAAGTTCCCATGCAAGACCCCATGCAAGAAGGTAGATTTAACATCCATCTGATGGACTTCCCATTTGAAAGAGGCAGCAAGGGAAAAAACAAGGTGGATAGAGTTCATTTTGGAAACAGGGCAGAAGGTTTCAGTATAGTCAATGCCTTCAACTTGTGAAAACCCCTTAGTAACCAGATGATCTTTATGTCTACCAACTTTTCCATCTGGTCTATACTTGGTTCTGTAAACCCATTTGCATCTAACAAGTTTTCATCCCTTTGGAAGAGGAACAGGATCCCATGTATCATTTGCCAATAATGAACGATATTATTCATTCATAGCTGTGTCCCAATCTGGATGGCCTAAAGCTTCTGCAAAGGTGTCAGGATCATAATTCATTGAAGCTTGAGCCAGTAAAGAAGAGGCTCTATCGAACTGAGAACATGTATGTCACCGATTTGTAGGATCATCGGCAAGAGCACCTACTGCATCCTGAGTAGCATAGACCCATTTTGGAAGATGAGGAGCTAAAGAAGGATCCTGAGAAGGTGGGGGAGGATTGTCATCCTCACTATCATCATTTGAAGAAGAAATATTTTCAGAAGTAGAAGGGATAGAGAGAGGTGGCACATCCACTGAACTAGGCTCGTAGGCCAATATATTTTCAACAAAATTTTCATCTCTTCTAATGATAACATTTTTGGACTTAAGTGGAATAAGTCTATATCCTTTAACATCTTCAGAATATCCAACAAGAATACATTTTTCACTCTTAGGTTCTAAAGCTTTATGTTTCTCATCTGGAATATGGGCCCATGCTTCACTTCCAAAAACATGAAAGTGACTTACATCTGGTTTAATTGAGCTCCATGCTTCTTCTGGAGGGATATTCTTTAAAACCTTA
>APFE031228211.1:5755-85696 GCA_000404065.3 Pinus taeda
TGTCATGCGGAAAGAGTTAATCTTGCGGACAAAACAAACCTCCCTAGAAGCCTAAGACTTTCTAGTGACAAACAAGACAATTAAGAGCAATCCTTCTCTAAACATGCATTTATCACACGAGAAATCAAGTGTTTTAGATCCTACCTGTGGTCCAATGCTGTTGTAGTAGTCCAGCCTCGTCGATCTAGATGAGCTCCTCCTTCACTTCGAGAAACCTGCATTCACTAACAATCAAATGATTACATAGCACCTGAATATCACATAAAATAAAACATATTCAACATATAGACCAAGGAGTATATGAAACAACTCATTAATAACAAATTGTTGAGAAGAATGGACTTATTTGTATTAATAGGAAACAAAAGAAACCATTACAACCTGAGCCTTGGTGTTGTGCAAGTTCCTCCCAAGGTCCAACAAGAGTTTTCCTTTACTTTGATAAGCTCACCCACTTCCAAATGAAACAAGAAAGGATGGGAATCTCTCCTCACAAGCTTCTACAAGTAAGTCCTAATTCCAGCAGCATCTACCCTTTGGAATGTTCAGCTTTCAACCTCCCCTCCTCTGGCCCAATGCCTATATTTATAATGTTCTAGAGGAAGTTAATCAGGTCCAACATCAATGGGATACTCTCCTCTTTTGGATGGGGTAGCTCCTCTCTTGATGGGATAAGTTCCTCTTCCATAGGGATGCATGAACCATCTGGAGGCGTTCAATACACGTCAAACAACCTTCTAGAATGCTTTAGAAATGACCACAAGTAACTTTTTTAAGATGAAACTCGTGCCTTTTGACCTTTACAGGGGTATGCACCCAACCCTTGACATATAGAGCGTACAAGTACGCAGGTATAATGAACTTGGAGTGCGTACACGTAGGTAAGGTAGAGAGAACCTGCGTACCCAGAGATAAACATGATTTTTAAAGACTTTCTCTCTTTCTTGAAGCTTGACATGGAGAGCAGAGGTATAAGGCTTGCCAAGGAGGATAGTATGACTATAGATGGAGCCATACTAACTGAAGATAGTCATGGTGACAAATTTCAGTGTAACACTAGGTGAAACAGGTAAAATACAAATCAGTAGGGTCAAAGAGTATCAGTGAAAAATCAAAGAAAAGATGATTCCAATGTACAAATATCAGCCAGCTTAAAGGGCTCAAACTCAACTGCAACAGCCAACACTAACACATTAAAAGGGACAGCATGATGCAGTTTTCCATCTGTCCCTACCTTCAAGCTTGAAGATATTTTGATTCCCTAGATTAAATCTCAGATTTTTATGAGATATTTTGTAATTATTTTTTGAATAAATACTTCATATTTCGAAGTATTTAGGGTGGATTCCAAGACATCTATAGAATTTCTCTCTCAATTCTAAGTTCTATTGTATCAATGACAAGATTGGCTTGTTGGATCAAGGAATAAAGCTCAGATATTTTACAGGATTCTTGTGTAAAGCGATCTACAAATAAGTATTCTCTTTTATTTACTTTTATTTGTCTTATGTGTCTCCATAATCTTGTTTGTTTATCTAAAATCTAAATGTATAACATGGAATGATATTTCAGAAATTGCTTGAATGCACTCTATCTTGATTGTTTACATTTTAAATGTTTTCTATTAAACTATCTTAGTTAGGGAATTCTTAACTGCTCCCTTGCTTCCATAGTTTCTCCCCCTAGTCTATAGCAAAGGATTCTTAATTTCCCTTTGTTCATGATCACCTGCTTTCTTTCATTCTGATCCCAGTCTAAGGATTCTTCATTGCCCTTTCACCCTGGTTATAACCACCCCATCCATTAAACCTGAATATTTTCCTTTTGCTTTGCTAACCTGCCCTATGAATATTCCCTTTAATGATCTGGTCCAGTTATTCTATCCTTTGATTGAATGCATAGCCCAATGGCTTGAAGACCTAGCTCTATCCATTTGTTCCAAGAATTCCACCACCCAACCTTCAATCTAAAATCAAAATCCTCATGAACACTAAGGACTAGCCTAAAATCTAATAAAAACAAAGTTAAATCATAAATAGAGAGCCCTCTCTGGACTTAAGTTGGTTAGAACCTGAGTCTAAAAGATTGGTTTTTGGTTACCTCAGATGATTCCTTCTTTTTATAACTTCTAGGGAAAACTTCTGAGTGATAACACATCCTAGATAGGAAATTTGTGACTGCGTTATCTTTCCCTAGTTTGTCTACAATAGTAATATCAAACTCATGAATTAACAGTAACCATCTTGTAACGTGACTATGGGTTATTGGTTTGTTCATTAGATACCTGATAGTTGTATGATCAGTGTGCACAAAAGTAGAATATCCTGTGATATAATGCCGAGATTTATTAATAGCATAAATGACAGCCAAGAACTCATTTTCAGTTACCATATAATTTTATTCAGCAGGGCTCAAATTCTTCCTGATATAGTAAATTGCATACGTCTTCTTTTCCTCCTATTGCCCCTTTTATTGGTAAGATCTCCAGGGTAAAGCTCTCATACGAGATCTGGAAGGCAATTAGTTTCACAACAAGAACCTCCTCCAATAAAAAACTGATTGCCCAGGTTCTGTTTGTGAAACTCGTTGCCCTTGAGATGATCTCTTGGATGTAAGTTATTCTACCCAAATCAACCCCTTTTCTTTCCAAGGGTCTCCCTCTGCCCCTTTTATTAGTGTCTATGTTCATACAACCAGGAAATAAAAGTGAAACATTCAAACAAATTAAAATCTCAAGACCTGGAGCAAGATAAGAACTTCCTTCTCCGGGACGAGAGAGTGGCCCCTAAAGAAAAAAAAAGAAAAATAATAAGAAAATCACAGAAATCAAGCTCAGGACCTTAAACAAGGTGAAAAATAAAACTTCCCTTCCCAAGACAAGAGAACAATACTTATGAAAGAAAAACAAAGAAATCTAAATCTCTAGACCTGGAGCAAGGTGATAAAACTTCCTTCCCCAGGACAAGAGAATACTCCGACAAAAACAAGAAAATCAAGGAACCAAACAACCAAACGATCTAATACTTAGGATTTAGAGCAAGGTGTAAGCTTCCTTCCCCATGACGAGAGATAAGTCCTTTGGTCAGTGTTTTTTGTACTCTCACGCCTTTGATAGCCTCTCCGGCAACGGCGCCAAAATTTTGGGGTCCAAGTATGAATCATGCAATTCACCCAATCCACATTTAATTGTCAGCCCAAGGTTCTACCAATTGTTTCAAGGCTATCGTGCACTGTATGTGCAGGCCATAGTTCCCCTACCCAGCGTTGAAAAATAACTATAAATTCATCAATGTGTAACAACAAGAAATACCGTAACAAAAAATAAGAGTAATATCAAGTAATAATTGTAACAACAAGAAGAGTAACAGCAATAAGGACTCACAGAAATGCATTGATAAAAATTCATAGAAATAAACCCAACACACATCTAATCCAAAAGCACCTGGTCAAGAGAGTGGGCCCAACTCCTTGATATAGGCCATGGCGAGATCAATGAATCACGATATGCTCAGAAGATCAACTTGTCATTAATAAAATAAATATTACAAGTATGTTGTTACAGACTCAAAGTTAGAGTATTTCTCCTATAACCTTAACAACTCTTAACAGTGATGGCTTTCACAGCCCGCAACTCTACTTTATACAATTTGTCAATAATACAACTCCTAGAATTAGGGCACTATCTTCCCTTAATTACATGGTGGTTTTCAGAATGAAACAGAATTTTAAAAGATAGCAGTGTGTCAATCGAAAGGTTGATTCACCATTGCAGCCAATATTCAAGGATAGCATTGCCAACTTTGATAGCATCATTTAGTGAATCACGGTCCTGGTCATTCTCCCTTTACATCTGCAGAAATAATAGAATTAGCAAGCCACTTTGTTAAGTTTAGGTATGTTCTATGCTAGAGCAATTTATTTAAATTTTCACAGTTAGCAATCACATCAGCATTATGATAAACTGCAGATAGAACATAAATATAAAACGCATAAGACAAGCCAAGACAAGAGGACACAAGATGTGGCATTATCCAGGGACAAACCCCACAATGTGTGGGGAAACCCTTTGATCAAATCTTCTTTTATCTTCAAAGTTCAACAGAGAAAGAGAGAGAGAGAGAGATAGTACATTTACAACATAAGTCAACACTTTGACTTGTCTAGATCTGAGCATAGATCATCTCTTATAATGATGAGATCAGTTGAAGACATTCTGCTTCAACTGATACCTATCATCGTGCTGTATCAGGTCCTCTAGTTGCACCACTGCATACTACACCATGCTGCTATCCATGTCCATGATATTATCCATCATAATGCTGCTCAAACTAATGAGCATCATCATCATGCTACTGCCCCTGCTAATGTACCCTTGCACATGATATCATAGTCTTGCTCACCATGTTGTTGCCTCTGCCTTCTCATTGTTTCATCATGCTGCAACAATTTTCCTCTGTTGATATCAACCTCAGCTGCTTTCTCATGCATCATGCTGCTTATACTATTGCCCATTATGCATCTCATCATGTTTCTCATAATTCCCTTATGTTGCTTCATAATGGATGTCATATACATATCAGCCTTAGCTGCTTGCAATGGCTTGTAGCCTAGCAAAGCAACTAGGCTATAGTTAGCGTATAACATCCACGTAGAGCAGTGCATCACATTCACTTAGAACAGCGAATCACATCCATTATGAAGAGCGTATCACATCTATTTAAAATAGCGTATCACTTTCATTAGAACATCGTATTACATTCATCAAATGCATATTAAGGTCTCCATAATCTACGGCTAGATGTACCCATTTCATTAGGGCAAGATCTGTTCAGCGTACCTATTTTATTATGAAGAGCATATCATTGTTGCGTATATTATATGCCTCCAGTGTATATACATGTCTTATTGACCAACGATGGAGTGTTCATTGTATTGCTGCGAATTACAACGCATTCCATATCTGCGTATGACCAGTGTATATTTGCTGCATACATCGTGTAATATTTGCTACGAGTTAGGGTAACATTAAGACCATGTAATATTTGATGTGTGTAGGTCCTTAGATCTGCAGCTAGGTCTCAATGAACAGCATATTAATTGTGTGGTCCATGACTACATTCATACGTGCTTGAACTGGACAGCGTATAGATGTATCTGTTGTGTGTATATGTCTTCTATGAATGACAGCGTATGTGCCTTGGTTCTTATATGCAAGTGTCTCCATTATTGTTCCATTTACTATGATGAGGGTAAGACTCTACAGCATTGAAACTTCTTTCATTAGCTGTGCTTATGCATCTCCATGATCAGCGTGATAGATCTTCAAAATCTGTGCATAGGTCTTAATGATAAGACTCTACCGCATTGAAACTTATTTCATTAGCTGCGCTTATGCATCTCCATGATCAGCGTGATAGATCTTCAAAATTTGCGTGTAGGTCTTAATGACTAGCGCTATGATTGCGGCTCTTCCATTATCACTGTGGCTCTTCCAGGAGCAGATTCTCACGTTGATTGTGGCTTAGGGCAACGTACAGCAGCTAGGGCATTAGGGCATCACTTGAAGACTAGCGTATCACTCTTGGTGTCACACTCCTCCCAAAACCCAAGGCATGGAGAGGACGAGATCACTCAAGAATGAGTGTGCCAATTGACATCAAAAATCTTCTATTTATACTATAGTGAGGATGATGAATAGACACGTCGGTTTGGCTTCTAGAGCCTACATAATAGTTGGTCGGCTTGATATTAATTTCATAAACAAAATAGATTCGTATCTCCATAAATACTTATCGGAATCGAATGATCTTTGGATCAATCCTACACCTCTCAACGAGAGGGATCCAATAAAAATATCAGCTGCCATAAATAAGCTAACCCGCATGGAGTTTGGCCCTAGTTTCCAATTTAACACACTTAAGTAATAATCCCCTACGATTATTCTTCATTGACCAATAATACATAAAGACATGACGAGAGGTATACTTGTGCATTTTAAGATATCAATTAACCACTATTGGCATGAAATGGATAAAAGAACATGGTAAAAGGGTGAGTAAAAGTATACAAATCTAGCCACCAACATCAGGATCTAATTGGATGTAAGCTTCCAGACAAATAAATTTGGGAAAAGTGTGAAAATATGATCACTTCATCATGACCAAGAGAATGGAACTTGGAACCAAAACAATGGAGAGGGGTTCGGAGTTTTGAAATTTTTACTTGTGCAATGGTTATGCTTCCTTGAAGGTAATAAAAATTACCAATTTTATTCCTGTATGTTGGTGGATTTCAATATGTTCTTCTTTTCTTATGTAAGTTTCATCCCTATTTTATTCTTATGAAGATAGTATATGATTGTAGTGGGTCTTCTTGAATAACACATGAATTTATTTATGTTTCTTTAAGAAATACAAAAATACTTGTGGATTTCACTTAGAGAAGCCTTAAATGGCTCTCCACTGCTTCAGCATTCCATTATGTACTTATAACTTTCATATTTTCTTTCCTAGGGTTTATAAGTTGGATTCTTAAAATCCCATGTTATAAACCCTAATTCATATAAATTATTCTTTTCAATAACATATTTCAAAATTTGTAATCACTAATACGAGTCTAGTTTGGGTATTAAGATATATCTCCAAGATTAATTTTTCATTGCACAATATGGTATATTGACTTTGGACAACATTTTAATAATATTTTTAACAATCTTTAAAAATTTGGAGAATATCCTGGGCACTGGTTCTTTTTCAACTGAGAACTATCTTCAAGGTCCAACATTATCAACAGAATACATTAGGTGGCTATGTTGGTCTTAACAATAGAGGTGCAACATGTAACGTGAATTCTATTTTTCAACAACTATTCATGCAACCTAAAGTTCGGAATATTGTTGTGTATGGATGCCAAGAAAACATATAGCACTAAATTTTGAGGGTTTTCTAGGTCCAAAAATATTTGTCAGCATAATACCTAAGAAGCTCTATATAACCTTTTCAGTAAGAGTCTATTCTACATCTTTTCACCAGATTGATTATAAAATTTGAGGTCTAAAATGGGACTCGTAAAAAATATTATAAAATAATAGTGGAAATAATAAAATAAGGTTACATTACATCATCAAATTTTAGAGGGAAAAAAGAAAAAAAATTGTTTTTTCAACTCATATTTTCATCTTATCTCCCTACAGTTTTACTCAAATTTCAAGTGGAATCACTCATTGTATGTCGATTTAATTTCTCATCGGAGGAGTACCCATGTTGCATACTTTTGATGGACCATGCTACATGAAAAATGAGATATACATGAAAAAACCTTATTGAAATCATGGTTTTCAGTTACCAGGGTCCATCAAAAGTATGCAACATGGGTACTCCTTGGATGAGGAATTAAATTATGCATCCAACGAGTGCTCCCACTCAAAATTTGAGTATAACCATATGAATATAAGTGAAGGTACGTGTTGAAAATTTAGTTTTTTTTTTTTTTTTTAATCCAAAAATGGTGAATCATCCCCCATGGTTGACATCATCATCTTGAATCCTATTGGTTCTTATAAAGTTGATTTTGGTTGTACATTTTTGTTTTAAGAGCCATTTTAGACCTCAAAATTTCTCTAGTGATTGTCCTGAACACAGACATAATGTAGAGTCATATGTTTCCATTATAAATTTGCTAATATCTAAGCAAATTTGCGGCACAAAAAAGAATTTAAGAATTGCTATGATAAATGTCTGCAAGGAAGAGGATGATATTGAGAAGGTCATGGAGACACTGGACCAAATCCATAAGAATCATTTTAAACTGAATTTTGGATGGTATCACACTTTATTGAAGGTTTTGGAAAAGTTGAACATGTCCATAGCTACTATGAAATTGTTTTCTGAGATGTTGGTGAATGGAATTTAGAATAGTTGTTTTTACCTACAATACGATGATCCACGTGCTTGGTAAATAGGTTAAATTTGAGGAGGCTTAGAGGCATGACATCTAAGGACAAGAATATGGCAGACTTGTTTCAGCTATTGGTGGAGGGTTGATTTGGCATTGGAGGAATTATCCATCATGCTTATATTGGTCAAATTGTATATTACTTAGATTTATCTTGTTGACAAAAGATTCAATAAGGAAAGGATTGTTGGGTTTTCCCATAGTGGGTTTTTCCCTAACCTATAGCCTATTTTTTGGTGTCTCTTGTCTCTAATTTCTTGTGCATTGTGATCTCTATCTGAGTTGCCAAATTATTAATGTATAGATGCTTAATGAATTAACTAAATGAAATGAATACTAAGAGAAAAACATACACATATTTGTCACAAGAAATTATAATGATAAAAAAAAATTCTCTTGAAGTTTAATTTCAACAACAAGATGCAACTCTTGAGGGTTTAAATATTTTGATAAACTTGTGCAAGAAAAGAAATATTAACAAAATATAAAACATAATAATAACAATTGCATAATCACACATTATACACAATATTTCATATATTTTATGAAATACAAAAGGTAAGTGCACACCTAATAGGGAATGGCTACTCAAGAGGACCAATTCTTCCACTTGCTTTCCATCCATGTTACATTTGTTGATAGTAGATTTCTGAAATAATAATTCCTTATGTAAGACACCCCCACCTTAACCCTAGTGAAAAGCATTCACTTGCTAATCTAATCTCTCGTGTACAGTTAGAGGGATGAGATAATTAATATATTTTTTTCTTTAAAGTTGGAATTAGATGTCACCATAGTGTTTGTCTCGGTGAGATGTTTTCAATAATATAAAATTTCACCCCAATCTGAACTCTAGATCAAAATCTATGGCCATTTGAATTTCTAGAGAATCTGATAATGACACATCATTAGCTTCGCCGCTTGGTGCCCTCGTGGTTCCCAAGTGGTCATCATGTGGTCATCCCATCCAATCACCCAGTGCCTCTTGGCACAGGCTTATTAGTTGTTGACATGTTCATGGGTTAGGTTCTACCATTCCACATGTTTTGCATCAAAATGCTTTATATATATATATATATATATATATAATATATATATATATATATAATATATATATATATATATATATATATATAATATATATAATATATATATATATATATATCATGATCTAGCTGATGACATTAACTTCTAGCAATTTCCTCGCCTCCTGAGCTTGTTACCGGAACTCCTTTCCCTTTTTCATTCTCACAAATGGCTCTAGGGTTGACCCTCTGGCCTGACCTACATGTATGTCATATGGCGAAACATTTGTTAGTGGAACCCTTTTTTCGTCTAACAGATCTAGTACCCTGACATGCTACACTATGTTCTTATGAATTAATTTGGGTTTGTTGCTTGGTTTGTTGTGCCCTGTGGACCACTTCCTCACACTACAGTTGCCTTTCCATTGGACCAAGGCTCCTGCTAGCTCCATGGTGCCCTGGCATTACCCTCCCAAATATTTTTCTTGTTCACCTTTTATTTAGAACTCTGGGTCATGGAGTCTCAAAACACGTCATATGGGCCTCTCCTCCCACTACCCTAACGTGTACTCCATCTCGTAGGAATCCTCCACAGTAGTAACTTGCCACATATCCTCAGCCCTCTTATCCGTGGCTCTCCTTTCGAAGGACCTCCAGTGTAACTTAGAGGAAATACCTCGAGGCTAAATCGATGACTCACTACTACTCCTCCCATCCTAAATTTTGCAATCCATGAGCCTTCCACCAATACGATAGCAATAAGGTGTAATGGAACCACCCACTCGACATATTCCACTTCGAAACTCTATCATATGGACTCAGTCCTTGATTTTATATATATATAACCCAAAACTAGGATATGCATCAGTGAAGGCTTGAAGAATATCCTCATATAAAATGACAGGTCAATAAGAATAACAAAGGAGGAAATCCTCAACATCACTACATTGCAAGCATAAACAATGATAAGGGAATTTTTAATCAAAGTATTCACCATATTGCAATAATAAAAATGTCCCCATGTTAGATATTTTTGTGACATAACAAACATTGTTACATGTCCCACTGCCTTTAAACAACAACACGGTATATTAACTATTGTTGTAAATATTATTCATATAGTCATGTCCCCTTCATTATTGACACCATTCCAAACTAGAAATGTAACATACATTCATTTTCATGGTAAACTATATAAGGAACATGTATCTTGTAAAATATTTGGGCAGATGGATCTAGGACTATGACTCTCCACCCAACCATATATAGTTGCAACTAGTTTTCACTTCCATTTATCACCCCTAATCCAGATTCCAGAGACCGAGGGATCCTCTACTCAAGGGATGAAACAAAACCTACAATTTCACCAGGGCCTCCAGACCTCTCTCCACCTCCACCCTCCAACAAAGTTGCAAGTAACAATGCACAAGGAATTAAGAGACTCATTTTCTCCACTCTACAAAACTCAACATCGCAGTTACACCGAACTTGGGGACTCCAAAAGCATAACAAATAAAACTTTGTGTCCCATTACTTAGTCCATTTTATAAAAATATTTACATTGCATATATAAGTGAAAGAAATTGGGGTGGTCATAGCTGCAATGCACATAAAATGTGTTAAAGGTAGATAAAGAATAAGAAAAAAATTTATGACTAAATAAAAATTATAAAATACTGAGGCACATGAATACCTGAATGAGCTCCTCCCGGTTTCAATAATAATTGATTGAAGTAGTATAATCTTGGAGAAAACATTCCTTGATTTGATTGAGTAGAAACGAAGTCAACATTGACTTAGTTTTTCTTCTATTGGAACAAGGGAGGTTTGCTCCAAGACTATCCAAATCCTAAATTATTCTATACTGGATAGGGCAAACCACATGAAGGTGGAAGCTCGTACGTCACCCCCCCATCACTCTCCTCTCCCTAGTACCCAATCTATCTACTATAAAAAAGTTGATAGAAACACGTTAAGCTTCATGCATACACACTAGAAAAATAGAAAATATATAAAGAAACGTATTTGTCGACATTCATCCTCTGGAAACTTCTAAGCAAGTATATTTCATATTTTTCTACCTTAAGTACAAAAAAGTATGCAAGAACTCATTCAAAAATATTTATACATCAATATGTATTTTTATACATCAAAAATCTTATACAACAAGCTATCTTATACAATACATTATAAAGTTGTACATCATCAAAAAAAATTATGCCTCTTCTTATTACGACCTACATAATTCATAATTCTTACATATTTCATCCATTTCTGCATTTTCATCTTTTGTCTAGGGTTGTTCTCATGATGATTGTAATTAGCTCCCTGATGCATTACAACCCTGGTCATGATGTTCTCATAGAGTCAAGGATGCTATGGGGGAACATCACCTACAAAAAATATTAAATTTATACGGTCAATTATTGAATATCATTGAAGTAATTTTCTAATAATAAAAAATAACTTTGAAATGTAATTAGTTACCTTGTGCACTAGTCAGCAGTGTTACAATGACGTCCTCGTGGTCCTCTTCTGATTGAGGATCCTCCTGTATAGCATGCTCTGCCAATCAAACCACAAAATTTATAAGTAGGTAATTGTAAATGAATAAGTAAAAAAAAATATATAAGTGCATACTTTATAAGTACAAAATTATTAATTATATGATTTATATAGAACCCTATTACCATCATGGTCCTCATCTTTCAATGCAATACCTTAGGGTTGCAACCCACTATCATGGGGTTCCTTGGGAGAACCAAATTGTTTTGGATGGTGTGCACTGTCACAAGAACTATGCTCAATAATCATGGGATCGTCTATATTTGTACTACTTCATTGTTAATTAAAGGAAATTAACATGATAGATTTATATTAAACATGATTGTATTTTATAAATAATGAAAGGTTAATGTGGATTTATTTTTATTTAGCTTGTCCTTTAAACTATATCTTAGGGTTTCCCCATGCTTTTTCGGCATTCAACTACGCCTTTAAATCTGAAATTGAAACTAGTCTTGAGGTCTTCCTCAGTAGCTTTAGTTCTGAATGCATCACCCTGCATTGCATAAGAGTATTGATTTTTGTTATTTGCTAGCACAATTACCAAAATGTTGGAAGGCAATATAACATATAATATTGCTAGAATTTTTGGGCACATACAATTCATGATTGTAGCTTCAAATAGCCACCTTGGCCTAGTTTGTGCTATCCATTCTTCTCAAGCCTTGCCTTGGTTGCCTTTGAAATGTTGGGAAGCCTATGAAAAGTTTCAAGTATGTTATATACTACAATTTTATTCAAAACTAAAGAAAATTAAAAGTATCGAATTCAAGATTTAATTTATACCTTGCTTGACTAGGGGGTATTTTCTCTTATTTTATAATTTGCTTTCACTTTGTGTCCTCGATGAGGCCCTTCCATTCCATCTTAGGAATCATGGGAAGGCACTCATACCTAGGGATACCTATCAAGTTTTTCCTAAATTGGTCTCGTAAATATTTTAAATGTTTTCTAATTGTGGCGGTGACCATGACCTCTTTTTTAAGGTTGGAATTTTGGAAATTCCACCTTTCGTATATAGTGGGCCCAAAATATCTAACGCTTTGTGATCCATTTTTGTATAAACAATTTGTTACCTACATGCAAAAATATATGATCATTATTTTGAAAATAATAATATAAATGACTTATGTTTTAGATTAAAAAAAAAACATCAAACAAATAAAACATCAAAAAATACCAATATTATTTGGTGTTTTTATTGGAATTCCTTCATCATTCACCAAAAATTTGCACGTAATTTTCCCCATGCTCTTAAAAAGTGATGCTCCAAGAAATGAACCCATAATTTCATTAGTACGGGTCATCTTGTCACCATGTGATCCAGAGCTTGGCTACATGTTTGGCTTGAGGGTCATGTGCTCATGGGTCACAACCAATGGTATGTACCTAGTGTCTATACTAGGAGGATGACCACTCGAAGGTGAAGAAATGAATAGTTTCCTCGTAGATATATGCTCAGTTCTAATGCTAGTCAGACGCTCATGTTGTGTCTCCTTAGTTCCATGAGTACGAGCACTGAGTAGAATCATTTGACTGATGTGGGGGACAAAGATACTCCAAATAACTCTACATAAGAAAGGAAATGTTTTTCAATTAAATAATGTAAAAGTTTAAGAAAAAACTTTCAAAATTAAACTTATGAGATAATAATAATAATAAATAAAATAAATATAAAAATTAAAGAAAAAAAAAACAAACAAACAAACAAACAAAATATTAAAAAAAACTCACTTTAAAATATGGTTATTAAATATTAAAAAAAAAACTCACTTTAAAATATGGTTATTACCTTGTATGACTCAAGATCTTCTCTTAATTTCTTTATCCTAGCCTCAACCATCGAACTATGATACCTACTATGAATCAACTCCATAGTTTGTTTGTTTTTTTTCTTCACATATTTTCTTATTGTCACCTGAAGGTTGGGGGATGACCACAAGTCTTCCTCATTAAGAACGCCATCGTCATCATGGGCTCAGACTAAATATTTCAACAAAAGAAAAGTTATTATTTATATTATATAAATAAATAATCAAAATTTAACATTAAATGTAAAGCAAAATTATTATTTGTTTACTTCTAACTGTGCAGGTGCTTTTCCATGCAGATCAAAGTGACACATAATAATATAATTATAGCAGTGAAATATCTAAAAAAAATGTTAAAGAATAGTAATCAACATTAACATTTAATTGATGGATATATAAACACATACAAACATGATGAATAAAGGACTAGTCCTATATCATGCATGTGAGTAATTATGGCATTTTCAAACCCAAGTTTTTATGTCAAAGGAACTACATAAATGGGACTATGAGACAAGAAAAAATAACACAAATTTGAGTTAATTTGAGCATTTTAGCAGTAAATTTTTCATCTTACCATGCTACTTCTTCTTATTGGTGTAGGACTCTTTTTTTAAACATATCATATAAGATTCATTAATGAGAGGTTATGCACCTCCCCCATAATGGCAATGTCTGTATCTATTTGATTCAAGTTCGGGTTGATCAACAACTATTCTCCTCTAACTATTGATCTTATTGTGCATACGAATACGCAGTTTCCTTCGTGTGCCTCAAATATGCAATTGGGTTTCTTATTTGTTGTCTCAGGTTGTGTACAATTTATAAACCTTGCAATATTCTCTGGTTCTTTTGACCTTCCATCAATATAGATAGATGCTCCTTTATGTGTTCATTTCTTTGATGATAAGTGTAAGTTAAACGAGATCTTGAAATTGCATGTGAATGTGCTAATATTAATTAAATTAACTATTTAATTGAATTAATCATCTTAGATTGCTTTAGTTAATATTATAGGTTGTAAATCTATATATTCAATGAAACATTATCTTTCTAGTTCACATCAGTGTATGAATACTCGGGCTATTTAATATACAACATAGTTTAGTTTATGTTTTATTTATTCTACATATCATAATCATTCAACCCAACGCCACTCACTCCATATATCTTCCATACCTCTTAAGTCTCCATTTGTTGGAGCAATCTCTAATTTATGGCAACTAGACCCAATTGAACCAATCAGAACCACCATTCCAATTCGAAAAGAGTTTGATTTGGGGCTCTAACTGGGTGGTCTCCCAAATGTTGATGAAGGTCATTTTTAACCATAACGATAAATGAGGGAGATAATATTGATATCCTAAGATAACTTATTTGGATAATATATTAAAATCCATGGACACACTTTTTTTACCATTGAGCACTAAACAAATAATTACTAGTCATTCATAATGCAATAAACAAGAAGCAATGATCATATACAACCTACACATTAATTCATGGAATCTTACTTAAGTGATAATGTCTGTACTATTGAGAATCACTAAATTGGACCTCTAAGTAACAAGCCTAGACATGAATTCTCTTTGAGAGAATATGTTAAAATGATCATAGTGTCATCAACAAGCCCAAATTATGAAATATGTTTGGGTAGGATAAAGGGTAATGTCTGCAGATATTTACATTTTGTCATTAACACATGCAATATAGTGGTTCATATGTGGAAGCCCATAAGAAAAACATGGAAAAAAAAAATTGTTAAAAAAGTGTTTAAAAATAATGCAATAATGAGATGTTGGAACAAAAATAATTGTCTTCATAGATGAATAGCATCATATGGGTGTCTCAAAGGTAGGATGAAAGGTAGAGATAATAAAACTAAATTGGAAGGGAATTGAGGTAAATGAGGTACAATGAGAACATGTTGAATAAAATTAAGGGAGTGATAATGATGTTGATAAACGAAGCTTTAATTGAATGAAGAATTAAAAACCTCTACATTTCTCATTTTCAAGGCCTTATATCCTGTAATTACTCATAAATTAGTAGTTAGTTTCAAGTAATACTTGTTGATTCATGAAAATATTGCATTTTGATTTCTCTCTTCTCTTTTGGGATATAGGTTTTGTCAATAAATTTTCCACAATTAAAAAAAGTTATAGTGTTTTTAACTAAGGTGAGGAAGTTGGTAAAAATAAATAACTCATGGTCATCATTTTGTTTATATGGAACATTATTTCTATATTTGCTCAAATATTTGTGAAAAAGGTACATCTTTGCATGCACTAATTGTTATACTTGTTTTTACTTTATTGTGTCTCTTCAATCTTGATATATTTAGCAGTGTATGTCATTATGATGCTATCCATACACAAAATGTTGACAATTATACATGAATCTTGGATTGATATATTTTATTCACATTAGAAAAAAATTCAAAATATTGATATCAAAATTTATAATTTTATAATTGGAACTCACAATTTTGGGATCAAAATTGATACTTTTGAATTTCAAATTTCAGACTTTCAAAATTGAAATTCATAATGTTGGTATCAAAGCTATATACACCAATAGCCTTATTTTATGTGACCATATTGGCCTTGTTCAATAATTATTGTTCTGCAACAATAAAAGCTAAATCATTATGATGTTTTTTTTTCGTGGGGGCCCTAAGAGAAAATCCACGTTAATAGACTCCAAAGGCCTATTAGAATTACTAGATGTGTACACAAAATTGAATTATTGAAACTCTTAAGTATAATATCTTGATGAAGATTGAATAAAGGCTAAAATAATAAGAATGGTCACAAGTAATTATCTTGAACTAGAAATTCATGCTTGCAATTGAATTTCCAAAATGGTATCAGAGCTAGACTATAGGGAATCCAAATTTGTTGCCCTAGTTCAAGTCACAAGAAGCCTTATGATGGACCTAAAAAACTCTATAAAGGTTAAATCTCCATAGATGTCGAACCCCAATTCTTTGTCTATGGTCAAGGTCATTTAGAAGAAAATACTATTCTTGATGTAGACACGATAACACATATTTGTGATAATAATATTGGAGAAAACTTATGTGACATTGACCCTATGTAAAGGCAGTGAATCCTTGTTACAAGAAATACCATCAATCCTGGCATCCATGTGATAAAGTTCACTCAAACATTGATCCAGGTGGATGTTGGTGGCCACCCACCTCTCCCATTTGGACCCCCACAACTGTCTCTTTCAGTTTTTCAGTTTCCTTAATTGTAGCACAACTTACTATTTTTAGCAATTTTTTGGGTCCTGAACTTCCAGAGCCGTTTTGAGGCCCTAAACGACGTTTTTTTGGAAATCGAGGAGCAATATTTATTGATATTGGTCTTCCCAAAGTTATATTCCTCGGATGGATCTTTCTAACGAGCTATTGTGCACGTCAAACAGAGATCGTATGCCAAAGTTACGACCTCGGGAAGTTGATGTACCAATTTACCCGAAACGGGGCCCACAGTTTGGCATTTCATCTACTAGGGTTAGGTTTTTGGATGTTTAGGGTTCTCCATTGTTTCTAAAACAATAAATAGGCCTTCAAACCTCATTTTAACACAGTTCAGAGGCATGTAGCTACCACATCTCTTCTCATAGATAATCTACCATCACCCTAGCTAGTTTATTTCCATTTCTGTTTGTAAGAATATTTCAGTATTTTACATTAATGAAATGAATTATTATTTCCACTGCATCTTTGTATTTATGGTTATCTTTGTAATTTTTTGCGTTCCTATTTAAATTAGGATCAGTGGTATCAGAGCGATCTGCTTTTTTCTATGTTTTTCTTTTCATGTCCCCAATGAGGTCAGGATATAAGGAGTTAGGGCTTGAATTGGTCGAACCTTTGCAAGACCAACCTCGCAAATCCTAACGGCCTCCCATGGTGGATAAAAAGAAAGATGCGGGGGCAAGAGATCCTATCAAAATCTTGCTCGAAGAAGCCCTCGAGTGACAAAGGAACGTGATGATGGACAACTTTACCCGGATTCTTCAGCGGCTACCCAGAGGCGACGCATCGGCTTCCAATAGCTACTCTAGAAACACCACATCGTTTAAGGTACAAGTTAATTTTCAAATCCCCATATTCGAGGGTCAAATAGACACAAATGTCGTAAATAAATGGTTAAATCTGCTAGATGGGTATTTTTCTGTTCATGACTTTTCCAATGGGGAAAAAAATATTTTCACTCTTCTCAAAGCAGCCCCTCATGTCAAGGACTAGTGGGAAACCTAATAGGAGCAGAAGGATGAAAGTACGGGCTCATTATTTTCAGCCGCACTCATTTGGAATTCATTCTAGGATGTCATCAAGGAGCAGTACTACCCTGTCAAAGGCTACAAGGAAAAATACATCAAGTGGAGCACGTTGCGACAAGGAAGATAGCAAGATGTGCCAAAGTTCACAAACATTTTTCATACCCTTCGCACACAGTTGGGTATCAAGGACTCTAAGCTACATTTGGTACTCAAATACCATGGCTGCCAACACAAATACATCCAGGACGAGATGGAGTTCCTGAACATCTCCTCACTCAACACGGCGTACCGACACGCTATCAAAATCGAGCAGATGTTCAAACAGAAGAAAACGGACTTTGGATCTACGATTCTGAAGACCAAAGGAAAAAGCCAAGGTTGGGTGACCCAAGACAACCTGTCAAAGCCACAAGAAAAGAACAACACCACGAAGTCGAAGAAGGACAGCGAAAAGTGGTGTGAGTTCCATAAGAGCCCCACTCACAACACAAGTGAGTGTCAAACCAAGCAGTTGCTAGTGCCCAAGTTGAAGGCTTCAGAATCTAATGCATGTTTCGAACCTGAGTCATAACCCAATAAGGGGAATGTCAAAGGGAAGCAGATCATTGATGTGGAACCCAGCGCCGTTGTTGCCACTGCCAAGATTCAGAAGAATGAGTTCAAAGATCCAGAGGAGGAAGAGGATCTTTTCCACTCACAGATGTGGGTGAAGGGTTCATCACTGCAATTCATTGTTGACAATGGGAGCCAAAAGAACCTCATTTTAACAGAGGTCATGAATCGTTTGGGCCTACAGACTACACCACACCTGCAACCCTACAGTATCGAGTGCCTTCACCAAGGACGAGACCTTCGAGTTCACCAGTAGTGTCACTTTCGCTACAGCATCAAACCCTTCACAGACGAGGTATTGTGTGATGTTGCACCTCTAGATGTCTGTGATGTATTATTAGGCCAGTCATACTTGTGGAGGCGACATGTTGTGTATGAGTCAAGGCTTCGTGTTGTCATTATTTATTTGTGTAATTCATTATACCGGATACCAGAGGTAGCCCCACCTACTGCCACCTCTTTGATCACTTCTAAGAAAGGCAATAAGCTCATCTCCCGGACTAGGAAATTCATTTTTTGTTTGGTTTGCTCCCAAATTAAGGGGAAGATCATCGCCACATCCATGACCCTCGCGAATGTTTCCTCCATGCAGCAGTAGCAGCAAAGGGATACGGTCATAAAAGAACATAGGAATAGCTTCTCCTCACTCATAGGGGTACCATACAAGTTTCAAGCGGGCGACAAAGTTTGGTTGAAACTATAGAAAGAATGCCTTACAAGAGCCCATCAAAAGCTTATACCACTCTGACATGGTCCTTACACCATTACCAAGGTTGCGGGAAACAATGTGGGCCACCCTCTACCATGCTTCCCACCATTACTGGACACATCAGAAACTGCGGAATAGCTCACCAGAGACCAAGTTAAGCAAATGGAGGAACTCAATGCAATGGGGACCATTGCTTCCTAAGGGGGGAGGAATGATCCAGGTGGATTTTAGTGGCCACCCACGTATCCCATTTGGACCCCCACAACTATCTCTTTCAGTTTTTTAGTTTCCTCAATTGTAGCACAACTTACTATTTTAGTAATTGTTTTGGGTCCTGAACTTCTAGAGCCATTTAAGGCCCTAAATAACATTTTTGGGAAATATAAGAGTAACATGTGTCTTAATTTGATGTTTCTCTTCCCAAAGTTATATTCCTCGGATAGCTCTTTCTAACAAGCTATTGTGTGCATCAAACTGAGATCGTATGCCAAAGTTACAACCCCGGGAAGTTGATGTACCAATTTACCAAAAACAGGGCCCACAGTTTGGTGTTTCATCTCCTGGGGTTAGGTTTTTGGATGTTTAGGGTTCTCCATTGTTTCTCAAACAATAAATAGGCCTTCGAGCCTCATTGTAACATAGTTCAGAGGCATGTGGTTGCCAAATCTCTTCTCAGAGATAAGCTACCATCACCCTAGCTGGTTTATTTCCATTTCTGTTTGTAAGCATATTTCAGTATTTTACATTCATGAAATGAAGTATTATTTCTGCTACATATCTGTGTTTATGGTTATCTCTGTAATTTGTTGTGTTCCTGTTTAAATCCGGATCAGTGGTATCAGAGTGATCTGCTTTTTTCTTTGTTTTTCTTTGCATGTCCCCAGCGACGTCGAGATATAAGGAGTTAGGGCTTGAATTGGTCGAACCTTTGCAAGACTAGCCTCGCAAATCGCGACAGCCTCCCATGGCGAATGAAAAGAAATATGAGGGGGCAGGAGATCCTATCAAAATCTTGCTCAAAGAAGCCCTCAAGTGACAAAGGAACGAGATGATGGACAACTTTGCCCAGATTCTTCAGCGGCTACCGAGAGGTGATGCATCGGCTTCCAACACCTACTCGTGAAACACCACACCATTTAAGGTACAAGTTAATTTTCAAATCCCCATATTCGAGGGTCAGATAGACATAGATGTCATAGTTAAATGGTTAAATCTGCTAGATGGGTATTTTTATGTTCATGATTTTTCCATTTGGGAAAATATTATTTTCACTCTTCTCAAATAAACCCGCCACATCAAGGATTGGTGGGAAACCTACTGCGAGTAGAAGGATGAAAGTACAGGCTCACTATTTTTAGCAGCACCCACTTGGAATTCATTACGAGATGCCATCAAGGAGTAGTACTACCCTGTCAAAAGCTACAAGTACAAATACATAAAGTGGACCACGCTGCGAGAGGGAAGGGAACAAGATGTGCCAGAGTTCACAAACATTTTTCATACCCTTCGCACATAGTTGGGTATCAAGGACTCTGAGATACATTTGGTACTCAAATATCGTGGTTGCCTATACAGATACATCCCGGATGAGATGGAGCTCTTGAACATCTCCTCACTCTGCGTGGCATATCGATACACTATCAAAATCGAGCAGAAGTTCAAACAGAAGAAGCGAGACTTTCGATCTACGAATCCGAAAACCAAAGGACAAATCCAAGGCGGCGTGACCCAAGACAACCCATCGAAGCCGCAAGAAAATAAAAACACCACAAAGTCAAAGAAGGACACTAGAAAGTGGTGTGAGTTCCATAAGAGCCCCACTCACAACACAAGTGAGTGTCGGACCGAGGAGTCATTGGTGGCTGAGTTGAAGACTTCAGAATAAGATTCATTTTCCGACCCTGAGTCAGAACCCAATAAGGGGAATGGAAAAGGGAAGCATATCAATCATTCAGAGCCCAACGCCACTATTGCCACTGCCAAGATTCAGAAGAATGAGCCCGAAGATCCAGAGGAGGTGGAGCGTCTTTTCCACTCACAGATGTGGGTGAAGGGTTCGTTGTTGCAATTCATTATTGACAGTGGGAGCCAAAAGAACCTCGTTTCAACAGAATTTGTAAAGCAGTTGGGCCTACCAACTACACCACACCCACGGCCATACAATATCGGGTGGCTTCGCTAAGGACGAGATCTACGAGTTCGCCAGTAGTGCCGCCTTCCCTCCAGCATCAAACCCTTCACAGACGAGGTATTGTGTGATGTTGCACCTCTAGATGTCTAATATGTATTATTAGGCCAGCAATAATTGTGGAGGCAACATGCTATGTATGAGTCAAGGCCTCACACTGTCATTATTTCTTTGTGTAATTCATTATACAGGTCACTGGAGGTAGCCCCACCTACCGCCACCTCTTTGATCATTGCTAAGAAAGGCAGTAAGCTCATCTCCAAACTAGGAAATTCATTTTTTGTCTGGCTCGCTCCCAAAGTAAGGGGAAGATTGTCACCACATCCATGACCCCCATGAAAGGTTCCTCCATGTAGCAATAGCAGCAGAGGGATATGGTCATAAAAGAAAACAGGAACAGCTTCTCCTCACTCACAGGGGTACCACACAAGTTTCAAGCGAGCGACAAAGTCTGGTTGCATCTGCAGAAAGAACTCCTTACAAGAGCCCATCAAAAGCTCAAACCACTTTGAAATCATCTTTACTCCATTACCAATGTTGCGGGAAACAATGTGTACCACCCTCTACCATGCTTCCCACAATTATTGGACACATCAGGGACTGCGAAACAGCTCACCACGGACCAAGTTCAGCAAATGGAGGAACTCAACGTAATGGGCACCATTGCTTCCTAATGTGGGAGGAATATTCCAGGTGGATGTTGGTGGTCACCCACCTATCCCATTTGGACCCCCACAACTGTCTCTTTCAGTTTTTCAATTTCCTTAATTGTAGCACAACTTACTATTTTTAGCAGTTTTTCGGGCCCTGAACTTTCGGAGCCATTTTGAGGCCCTAAACGATGTTTTCTGGGAATTATGGGAGTAACATGGGTCGTGGACTGATGTTTCTCTTCCCAAAGTTATAATACTTGGATATATCTTTTTAATGGGTTATTGTGCGCGTCAAACAGAGATCGTATGCCAAAGCTACGGCCCTGGGAAGTTGATGCACCAATATACCCGAAACGGGGCCCACAGTTTGGTGTTTCATCTCCCAGGGTTAGGTTTTTGGATGTTTAGGGTTCTCCATTGTTTCTCAAACAATAAATAGGCCTTCGAGCCTCCTTGTAACACAGTTCAAAGGCTTGTAGCTGCCACATCTCTTCTGAAAGATAAGCTACCATTGCCATAGCTTGTTTATTTCCATTTTTGTTTGTAAGCATATTTCAGTGTTTTACATTAATGAAAAGTAGTATTATTTCCATTGCATCTCCATGTTTATGTTTATCTCTAACTTATTGTGTTCCTATTTAAATCTAGATCATTGGTATCAAAGCGGTCTACTTTTTTCTCTGTTTTTCTTTGCATGTGCCCAATGAGGTCGGGATATAAGGAGTTAGGGCTTGAACAGGTCGAACCTTTGCAAGACTAGCCTCACAAATCCCAACGGCCTCCCATGGCGGATGAAAATAAAGATGGGGGGTAGCAAATCCTACCAAAATCTTGCTCGAAGAAGCCCTCGAGCGACAAAGGAATGCGATGATGGATAGCTTTGCCTAGATTCTTCAGCGACTACCCAGAGGCAATGCATCGGCTTCCAACAGCTACTCTAGAAACGCCATACCGTTTAAGGTACAAGTTAATTTTGAAATTCCCATATTCGAGGGTCAGATAGGTGCAGATGTCATAGATAAATGGTTAAATCTACTAGATGGGTATTTTTTTGTTCATGATTTTTCCAGTCAGGAAAAGATTATTTTAACTCTTCTCAAAGCAACCCCCCACGTCAAGGAATAGTGGGAAACCTATTGCTAGCAGAAGGATGAAAGTACGAGCTCACTATTTTCAGCCGCACCCACTTAGAATTCATTCCAGGATGCCATCAAGGAGCAGTACTACCCTGTCAAAAGCTACGAGGACAAATACATAAAGTGGACCACGCTGCGACAAGGAAGGGAACAAGATGTGCCTGAGTTCACAAACATTTTTCATACCCTTCGCACATAGTTGGGTATCAAGGACTCTAATATACATTTGGTAGTCAAATACCACGACTTCCTACACAGATACATCCAGGACGAGATGAAGTTCCTGAACATCTCCTCGCTCGGCATGACATACTGATATGTTGTCAAAATCGAGCAGAAGTTCAAACAAAAGAAGCAAGACTTTGGATCTGCGAATCTGAAGACCAAAGGACAAAGCCAAGGCAGGGTGACCCAAGACAACCCATTAAAGCCACAAGAAAAGAACAACACCACGAAGTCAAAGAAGGACACTGGAAAGTGGTGTGAGTTCCATAAGAGCACCACTCACAACAAAAGTGAGTGTCGGGCAAAGAAATCACTTGTGGCAGTGTTGAAGGCTTCAGAATTAGATGCATGTTCCGACCCTGAGTCAAAACCCGTAAGGGGAATGGCAAAGGGAAGCAGATCATTGATGCGGAGCCTAGCATCACTGTTGCCACTACCAATATTTCAAAGAATGAGCCCGAAGATCCAGAGGAGGGCAAGCGCCTTTTCCACTCACAGATGTGGGTGAAGGGTTCATCGTTGCAAATCATTGTTGAAAATGGGAGCCAAAATAAACTCATTTTAGCAGAGGTCATGAAGCAGTTGGGCCTACCAACTACACCACACCTACAGCCATATAGTATTGGGTGGCTTCACCAAGGATGAGATCTCCGAGTTCACCAGCAGTGTCGCCTTCCCTACAGCATCAAACTCTTCACAGACAAGGTATTGTGTGATGTTGCACCTCTGGATGTCTGTGATGTATTATTAGGCTAACCATACTTGTGGAGGTGACATGTTGTGTATGAGTCAAGGCCTCGCATTATCATTAGTTCTTTGTGTAATTCATTATACATGATACCAGAGGTAGCCCCACCTAACACCACCTCTTTGATCACTACTAAGAAAGGCAATAAGCTCATCTCCCAAACTAGGAAATTCGTTTTCTATCTAGTTCACTCCCAAAGTAAGGGAAATTTTGTCACCACATCCATGACCCTCATGAAGGGTTCCTCCATGCAACAGAAGCAGTAGAGGGATACGGTCATAAAATAATACAAGAACAGCTTCTCCTCACACACAGGGGTACCACATAAGTTTCAAGCGGGAGACAAATTCTGGTTGCATCTGCAGAAAGAATGCCTTACAAGAGCCCATTAGAAGCTCAAACCACTCTGACATGGTCCTTACACCATTACCAAGGTTGCGGGAAACAATGTGGACCACCCTCTACCATGCTTCCCACCATTATTGGACACATCTTAGAATGCAAAACAGCTCACTAGGGACCAAGTTCAGCAGATGGAGGAACTCAACGCAATGGGGACCATTGCTTCCTAAGGGGGGAGGAATGATCCAGATGGACTTTGGTGGCCACCCACCTATCCCATTTGGACCCCCACAACTATCTCTTTCAGTTTTTCAGTTTCCTTAATTGTAGCACAACTTACTATTTTTAGTAGTTTTTCGAGTCCTGAACTTCTAGAGTCGTTTTGAGGCCCTAACCGATGTTTTCTAGGAATTCTGGGAGCAACATGGTTCATGGATTGATTATGCTCTTTGCAAATTTATAATACTCGGATATATATTTCTAATGAGCTATTGTGCGCGTCAAACAGAGATTGTATTCCAAAGTTACAACCCCGGGAAGTTGATGTACCAATTTACCCAAAACGGAGCCCACATTTTGTCGTTTCATCTCCTAAGGTTATGTTTTTGGATGTTTAGGGTTCTCCATTGTTTCTCAAACAATAAATAGGCCTTTGAGCCTCATTGTAACACATTTCAGAGGCATGTAGTCACCACATCTCTTCTCAGAGATAAGCTACCATCGCCCTGGCTGGTTTATTTCCATTTCTGTTTATAAGCATATTTCAATATTTTACATTCATGAAATGAAGTATTATTTCTGTTGCATCTCTATGTTTATGGTTATCTCTGCAATTTGTTGCATTCCTATTTAAATCTAGATCAGTGGTATCAGAGTGGTCTACTTTTTTCTTTATTTTTCTTTGCATGTCCCCAATGAGGTTGGGATATAAAGAGTTAGGGCTTGAACTGGTTGAACCTTTGCAAGACTTGCCTCACAAATCCTGACGACCTCCCATTGCAGATGAAAAGAAAGACAAGGGGGAAGGAGATCCTATCAAAATCTTGCTTGAAGAAGCCCTCGAGCGACAAAGGAACGCGATGATGGACAGCTTTGCCCAGATTCTTCAACGGCTACCCAGAGGCAACTCATCGACTTCCAACAGCTACCCTGGAAATGCTACACTATTTAAGGTACAAGTTAATTTTGAAATCCCCATATTCGAGGGTTAGATAGACAGAGATATCGTAGATAAATGGTTAAATCTGCTAGATGGGTATTTTTCTATTCATGATTTTCCAGTTGAGAAAAGATTGTTTTCGCTCTTCTCAAAGCAGCCCCCCACGTCAAGGACTAGTGGGAAACCTACTGCGAGCAAAAGGATGAAAGTACAAGCTCACTATTTTCAACCGTACCCACTTGGAATTCATTTCGAGAGGCCATCAAGGAGTAGTACTACCATGTCGAAAGCTACGAGGACAAATACATAAAGTGGACCACGCTGCGACAGGGAAGGGAACAAGATGTGCTAGAGTTCACAAACATTTTTCATACCCTTCGCACACAATTGGGTATCAAGGACTTTGAGGCACATTTGGTACTCAAATATCATGGCTGCCTACACATATACATCTAGGATGAGATGGATTTCTTGAACATCTCCTCGCTCGGCATGACAGAATGATGCGCTATCAAAATCGAGCAAAAGTTAAAACAGAAGAAGCGAGACTTTGGATTTTTGAATCCGAAGACCAAAGGACAAAGCCAAGGTGGGGTTACCCAAGAAAACCCGTCAAAGCCACAAGAAAAGAACAATACCACGAAGTTGAAGAAGGACACCGAAAAGTGGTGTGAGTTCCATAAAAGCCCCACTCACAACACAAGTGAGTTTCGAGCCAAGCAGTCATTGGTGGCTGAGTTGAAGGCTTCAGAATCAAGTGCATGTTCCCACCCTAATTCAAAACCCGATAAGGGGAATGGCAAAGGGAAATAGATCATTGATTCAGAGCCCAACGCCACTGTTGCCACTGCCAAGATTCAAAAGAATGAGCCCAAAGATCTAGAGGGGGAGCGCTTTTTCCACTCACAGATGTGGGTGAAGGGTTCGCTGCTACAATTCATTGTCGACAGTGGGTGCTAAAAGAACCTCATTTCAGCAGAGGTTGTGAAGTGGTTGGGCTACCGAATACACCACACTCACATTCATATAGCAATGGGTGCCTTCACCAAGTAAGAGATCTCCGAGTTCACCAGCAGTGTCACCTTCCTTACAGAATCAAACCCTTCACATACGAGGTATTGTGTGATGTTGCACCTCTGGATGTCTGTGATCTATTATTAGGCCAGCCATACTTGTGGAGGCAACATGTTGTGTATGAGTCAAGGCCTCGTGCTGTCATTATTTCTTTGTGTAATTCATTATATAGGATACCAGAGGTAGCCCCACCTACCGCCACCTCTTTGATCACTACTAAGAAAGGCAATAAGCTCACCTCACAGAATAGGAAATTCGCTTTCTATTTGGTTCGCTCCCAAAGTAAGGGGAAGATTGTCGCCACATCCATGACCCCCATAAAGGGTTCCGCCATGCAGTGGTAGCAGCAGAGGGATACAGTCATAAAAGAACACAAGAACAACTTCTCCTCACTCACAAGGGTACCACACAAGTTTCAAGCCGGCGACAAAGTTTAGTTGCATCTGCAGAAAGAACGCCTTACAAGAGCCCATTAGAAGCTCAGACCATTCTGGCATCATCCTTATACCATTACCAAGGTTGTGGGAAACAATGTGGACCACCCTCTACCATGCTTCCCACCATTACTGGACACATCAGAGACTGCGGAATAGCTCACCAGGGACCAAGATTAGCAGATGGAGGAACTCAACGCAATGGGGACCATTGCTTCCTAAGGGGGAGGAATGATCCAGGTGGATGTTGGTGGCCACCCACCTATCCCATTTGGACCCCTGCAATTGTCTCTTTCAGTTTTCAGTTTCCTTAATTGTAGCACAACTTACTATTTTTAGCAATTTTTTGGGTCATGAACTTCCAGAGCCGTTTTGAGGCCCTAAATTACGTTTTTTGGGATATCTTGGAGCAACATGGGTAACAAACTAATGTTGCTCTTCCCAAATTTGTAGTCCTCATATATATCTTTCTAACGAGCTATTGTGCTTGTCAAACGGAGATCATATGCCAAAGTTACAACCCTAGGAAGTTGATGTACCAATTTACCCGAAACGGGGCCCACAGTTTGGTGTTTCATCTCCTAGGGTTAGGTTTTTGGATGTTTAGGTTCTCCATTGTTTCTCAAACAATCAATAGGCCTTCGAGCCTCACTGTAACACAGTTCAGAGGCATGTAGCCGCCACATCTCTTCTCAGAGATAAGCTACCATCGCCCTAGCTGTTTTATTTCCATTTATGTTTGTAAGCATATTTCAGTATTTTACATTAATGAAATGAAGTATTATTTCCGATGCATCTCTGTGTTTATGGTTATCTCTGTAATTTGTTGCATTCCTATTTAAATCCATATCAAACATTTTGTCAAACAATTTGGTAAGAGAATCAAACATAACTCAAATTCATAGTTACAAGGCAAATCTGAACTAGATGCATGTATCTTGTTTTCCTTCTTTTTTTAGGTCACAAAGAATACCTCCAGTATTCGTATATGAGTTTGTAACTAACATGATATGACAAGAGGTGAAGGTTGTTACATATGTGTAGCAATTCATTTAAGATTTTCTTCAAACATTTTGCACACAGCCAAACTATATCAAATAAATGCTAGTAGAAAATGAAGGAATTAAACATCAACCCATAAAAAATGTGTTTATAGGCCAAAAAATAATTATTTCAAATCATACCCTACTCCCCAATTTGAATACAAGATAACAACATCCATCTTGAATAAGGTTGTGGCATAAAACAGAGAGATCTTGGTAGAGGAATTTAGAAAAATAGTTAGTGAGCAACCTCATTAATTTCTAAGGTTTGTGTTACAACCACCCAATGAATGGTATCAAATGTAATATTTCCATTGTGAAACCCTAGGAAATACTCCTTCATACAATTTGTCGTGTAGGATATCCACAACTGTAAATCTAACCAACAAACTTGCATGGAAACTCAAAGACAAAACAAACTAGCGCTTAGTAGTATGTTGGTTCTGATGGCTAGGCATTGTCTAGGGCAACTGCAGACCCTCTAAATATATTTATATACTTCAAGTGTGTTATTTCCCTATAATACTAGTATAGCCCCTATATTTTTATTGGTATGCACCATAGAACCACCATATTGTTATTGTTGTGCCCCATAGAACCCCATATTATTATTGTTGTGCTCCATAGAAACCAACTATTGTTATTGTAGATCACTTATAGTATTATTGTTATGTAGGCCCTAATTATATTTTGACCCTTTAAACTCCTATGTATACCAAGGAGGTATTTTCATTTGAATCATCCAAGAATTTTTCATTTATGTGATGTAAAAGGAGGTCTCCCCCTCAAAGAGGCTTATTTTCACGTCATTGATGTATATTTTCTTATTTTTTTGCGATCTAGTTACATAAAATTTGGTATTAGAGCTTTGGATCCTAGGGTTTTGCTACTTAAAATAGGTCATCTTGGAATTTCGCTACAAATCTTTTCTACGAGGCTTCAAAAACTTAAATTTCTACCATGTTCAGCCAAAACCTTGGTGAACATCATGTAGAAATTTTAGAACTTGGTTTGTTGTATTATCATAGATATGAATCAATGAAGTTAGGGTTTTTGTATGCTTTAGAATTCTATCTCAAATAGGTGTCTCGGGGAAAATCATTATAACTTTCGTTTCAAGCATCCAAATTGAATTTATTCAATATTAATGATTCATTTTTTAGATAAATGTATCAAATGCACTAGGATCTTGCTACAATTTTTGAATGAGTGTCCAAACATCTTTGTCATTATTCCATTCAACCCTTGTTTCAGTTATCCAATCACATTAGACAATAGAAATAGCACAGAGCAATGCTTCCACATCCTCATCCCTTCTTGAGAGTGCATTTACAACGACATTTTGCTTCCCTTTTTTGTAGATGATTTCAAGTCATAACCCAACATATTTGTGACCTGCTTTTGCTGCTCTTCTAAAGATAATATTTGTTCCAAGAAGTATTTAATACTACCTTGATATTTTTTTACCTTGAAGTGTCTTACCATTAGATGAGGATTTCTTTTCTTCAAAGCATTTAGTATTTCCAACATTTCCTTCTCATAAATAGGTTTGTTTAAATAATGTCCCTTGATTAGATGACTTTCAAAAGAAATGGGTCTCCCTTTTTGCATTAAAACAACATCAACTCCATTTTATGAGGCATTGTATTCCACAATAAAGGTTTTTGTGAAGTTTGGTATAGCTAAGATCGGTGCTCGGCACATTGCCTCTTTAAGATGTTCAAAGGCATTAGTTGCTTCTGGAGTAAAAAAATGCATCTTTCTTTAGTAATATTGTTATTGGTGCTGCTATTTTCCCATAATTCTTAACAAACTTGTGATACTACCCTGTTAACCTAAGAATTCCTCGAAGATGCCTCAAGGTTGTGGGGATTCTACATTCCTTTATGGCTTTAATTTTGTTAGGGCCTGCCTAAAGACCCTCATGAGATACAATATGACCCAAATATTCCACTTCTTGTGCTCTAAAGAAACATTTGGAGAGTTTTGCAGACAATTGTTTCTCCTCCAATAATTTGAGCACCCTATCAACGTGTTGAAGATGATCTTTCTATGACTTGTTGTAGATTAGTATATCATCAAAAAGATACTAACACAAAATTTATAAGGAATGGTTTGAAAAATAGAATTCATCAAACCTTGAAATTTGGAAGGTGCATTAGTAAGACCAAAAGGCATGACCAAAAATTCATAATTGTTATGCGGAATTTACGACTATGAACAAAAGTATCTAACCTAGACCTAATGGACTAGTCTAGAACAACATAAAGAAAAGGATATAAAGTTCACCTTAAAGAAATTGGAGAATGGAAAGAGGCTCACTTGGGATCTATCGCAATATTTTCTCACCTCTCTACTTGTAAGCTCCAACGATAGCTCTAATTGTTATAATTAGAACCTAAACATACAATAAACACAAGCCAAATATCTATGACATCTATGTACCATTATCTAAGTACTCTATTCAATGGATCAGAAAAGCATTGAAATACATGAATGTAGATGGTTGAAAATTTATAGGAGAGTGTGGTAGTTTAGGAATTATTATCCATTTACCAATCTATGTTTGAGACCCACTCTTGATGGGAGGATAAGCTCAATGGATAAGAGGTGAAATATCCATGGTAGGATTAGATAGGATTTGAAGTTCTTATCCAAGGTAAATGGTTGAAGCAACTCTTGGAAGCTTCTGGAAGAGGAAGCTTCGAGATTCCTTTTATTTTTTCCGAATTTCTAGAATCAACACACCCCCAACAAGGGATAACCTATTTCTAACCAGTGTTGGTGCATAACTGAGAAACATGTTACTGAACGTAGGTCCCTAAAGGGACAAGGTGCATTGGGCCTTAAAAGAACTTATTTGAAGCAATCAAACCTAGAAAATCAGGGATTTTGAAGAGTCATGCCTAGGACTTAGTGTAGGGATGATGACAAGGTGTTCACATATGTGGATTGATCTGGTTTGTAGGCCTATTGACCAGATGCAACAAAATGGCCTATAACAGATTTCCCCCTAAAGCGCAAAGTCAAAAACAATGGTTTATGACTGAAGTTATTTACCTTGTGACAAGTTCGGATCAAGAAAAACTAGCCAAGATTATCATTTGTTACAATACATTTCATCATGATATCTTTGTTGAGGAAGGTATGCCCATGCTCAGAGCATAAGCTAACATTACATTTATAGTGATCAAGAAGTCATTTCCACTAATGATAAAGTGTGGATTCATGCTTGGATGACTAATTGTATGATCATAACCATTATTCATCATACTCTTGCATTAATCCTAAAATCATAACTTGGATGGATGGAAATAGATATGGGGTGTTTTATCTCATTCACTCGATCTTCCATCGTACAATTCTAACCATGTGAATAAAGGATCTGGAGTCGAAAATAGAAGACACCATATGGTTATTGGCCAATGATGTAAATTGTAACAGATGAAAGAGAAACCATCAATGATGTTAATGGTTCTCAAGATACAGTAGTAAAATCTGTATGGTGTGAATGAATGATTTGAAGTTGAATACCACATAGAATATTTCGGACAAAGGCCAATGATAAAAACTTATTGCCGAGAGTGAGGAAACTTGTCATTGGTGTATGCTATTCCAAAGGTACTAAAGTAAGAGTTTCTAAGCCAACTTCCTAGATAACGAGCTGACGTCAACAGGAAACGACCCATTGTAGGAGGGCCTTGATGTATCCCCCATCAACGACACGAAATGGGCATCATGATTTGAGACATAATGATGTTGATGTGGAATTGGTTTAGGAACTGTAGACATGGAATGAAGGCTTAATATCATTGTAGCATATATCAACTGAATGACTTCTCTTGAACATATCAGCAACACTAAATGGATTTGGCATCATTGACCCAAAACCAAAAGTGGAGGCTTTGATATGGTGTGATGAACCAAAAAGAAGCATATTTCCCAACCGAATAGCCACAGAGATGAAGTGGAAGAGTATCATGTTCAAGAGAAACTCGCTACCAGTAATAGGTGGAATACCCTGTTTTCCCAAATTCCCCAACCATTTCTAGTCAGTACCTATTTTTTTTTAACAATATTGAGGAGGATAACATATGCTTGATATGTAAGTTCATCCCTTGGATGAATCCCTTTGATTATATTTAATGAACCCTGAGAAGGATTGGTTTGGTCCCATCATGTTCGATGAGTCCATTGTTGTTTGATTCTTTTATGACTCCAATGAAGGTGTAACTTGGCTCCTTTTTATGTTTAGAGAGTTTGAAAAAGAGGCAAAAAAGAAAACTCCAAAGGTTCATTTTTGTAAATAGTCCCTTGAGTCTGAAAAATGTAGAAACCAATACTCAGGAGAACCTCTTAGCCATGTTCAACTAAGGTATTCTTTTTTCATAAATAGTCTATCTCAGTGTGAAATAGGGTTAAACTTATATTGAGTAGATATTTTTTCATTTACTTTAATGGATTCGAAAAGACAATTGATCGATAATATTTTCATGTTTTGAGAGTCTGAAAAGAGCTAAAAGAAGACTCCTCCTAGAGGAACAAGTGGTATAAAGAGTATAAACTAGTTCTAGTCATGGTGGAATTGGAACTTCTCAAAACATGAAAAGGTCAAGAAGTTGGATAAGCATACCACTCATTGCAACGATTCCTCAAGAAATGGTAAAACAACCAAGTGAAATTGTATGACCATCTAAGTAGATGGTTATAATGGAATGAGAAAACCAAGGCTCATTTGTCAAAAGAAGGATGATAAAAATGGAAATCATGAGAGGTAGGATGAAAATGGTTACATTTTTACACAAGCTTAAAACATGTGGAAACTATGCTTGAGAATATTTGAAGATAGTTTCATTTTTTCATAAGCTTGAAACATTTGAAAAAATATGGTTGAGAGTGGTTTCATATTTACACAATCTTGAAACAGAGAAAAACTATGCTTTAAATAAGTTTGTATGCCCATAGCATAATGACTCAATTCTAGGCACATGCCCCCCAAGCTTCATTTCATTCACCTAGGTAGAATACTAGTTACTAATAGGTGGATGGAGATCAAGTGAAAACCCCAACTAGGAATTTACGATATCTAATCAAAGACTCGAATGGGAAGGGGATTTGTTTCATTTTAAACAAGCTTGACACAGGAAAATAACTATGATCATGGGGCCTTGTTTCATTTTTTAACGCGATTGACACAAGAAAATGAACTATGCTCTGATGCTTTGATCATGACCTCTAGGAGGTCATTGTTGGAAATAATACTGGGGTGGGGGTGAATTAGTATTAGCAAATCAATAACTTTTTCGTTTCCATACTTAGATTCATATACGCTACTTCAGTTAAGGGAACCCGCGTGTACACACAACTATGTCTAATGTAATTAGCGTATATCCAATAAAATTATGATTCAGTTAATCCATTAAATGTTTATCTTTAATCAGTGCATCAAAACTTCATTATCCATATGAACAGTAAACAGGTGCAGTAAAACAGAACAGATCATCACAAAGAAGCACACATGAACACCATGATGTAAGGTAGAAACCCAATGTGGGTGAAAACCACCTGCTGCAATTCATCTCTATCTTCTTTTAATAAGAAACTTCTTTTTACAATATTTTTGTACCAGTACACAAGCTTCTACCTGCAGAAAGCTACAACCTTCTCTCATTCTCTAGCTTCTCCTGGAAGGGAGCTACAACCCCCTTAGCTCTTGTACTAGTTTATGTACTAGTACGTAGGTGCTGGCCTACAGAAGGCTACAACCTTCTCTTTTCTTCCAGGGACCACGTTTCATAAATTTTCAGACTGGATCCATCAATAATATTGAAGCACAAAATCAATCACCACTTGCATCATCAATATCTGAATTACCCAACACTGAATCACTGAAACCCTGTCAACAAAAACATAGTCACCAGAACACAGAGCAGATCACAAAACTCTACAACAATATTCAGAGCCAACTATATCATCAAAAATCATGCCTCATAGTGCATATGCTACTTGGAAGAGCCGAACCAGCGTGTATACACAACTTCACCAAAGAGAACCAGCGTATACATCATCAAATACTTACTTATAACTTCGTTGCACTTCCCGACTTCAGACATACCTAGATCATTACATACAAAAGGATAATGCGTGTGTTAGCAACCAGATCTAGTCTATTAGATCACACAAAGATAAGTCATTATGATCCTGATCCATTATTAGATCGCATCCATCAATACTGGAGCTAATCACAATCAACCAATCTGAATATGCATAATACTGACACCCGTAAACAGTCACCAGAACTCAAAAGTTTGCATCAACAACCAAAACCACCTGTAACTTCAAACATCATAGTTCATATGATATACGCTACTTAGATGTATCTAACCTGCGTATATATGCGCTTTTATCAAATTCAACCAGTGTATACATTTGTAAATATTCATTCATAATTTGCAGCTATTCCAGATCATAATATTTACAAAACATTACATGTGTCAGTATACAGATCAAGAATAAGCATGATCAAACCATATAGAGATTATTCATTCCAAGCCCTAAGATCCTGATCCATCATTAGACCTTGTCCTCCATCAACCGTTGAGATTCCTCCTTGGCTCAGATCAACCAAAGCATCATAAACCCATAACCTACATACTGGATCTCACACTTCATCAGATATTCGAGACTTTCTGAGTGGCTTTGCCTAATGATCTTCTCCTCCTTTTATAGTCTTAGGCCTTACTCAATACCATGGTCCAAAACCACATAGGACCAATACCTTGGCCCCAATACCTGGGGTCAATACCTCGGACCAAATACCATGGACCAATACCTTGGCCCCAATACCTGGGGTCAATACCTCGGACCAAATACCATGGACCAATACCAAAATACCATGGTCCAAATACCATGGACCAAAACTTAGTTTTCCGACATGTGCGCGCCTTTCCTTCTATGAAAGTGTGTGTATACGATATACACGCCTTTGTATATAGTGAACCTACCTATATACACTACTTGGTATATAGTGAACCTGCGTATATACGCGAGTTGGTATATAGTGAACCTGTGTGTGTACACGACTTGGTGTATAGTGAACTTGCATATACCTTTCTTTCGTCATTCTGTGAGTCTAAACTGTGATCTTTCATCTGAGAGAGTTTCCTTCTAAATTGATTCCTTGAAGCTGCCCTGCATTTCATCACATCTATAAATATTACTGTCATACATTTTGTTACATCTGATATCTCTTATGTAGATTCATTTAGTTACCATGTATAAGTGAGTTCTTTTGCTACAAGTGGGTTGCCATCAAGTACAAAACATTCATCATAATGCCAACAGTAATGGCTTCCAAGAGGTTCTCATCCGATGGGAGAAATTCTTTAGAAGGTGTCAAAGGATCCAATGGCCATATTAGACTCTAATTCCCCCAGTAAATGATGCACTACATCACCTACTAGATCATCAGTAGACATGGGCATGGAACAGGTTGCCACATAATTAATCTATGGTTGGGGAGATACCACTTGCATATAAGGACCATTTAGGTATGTTGGTTGATTGGGAGCCATAGTAGGACCAACAAACAAAAGTTGGTCAATGGTCACAATTCTTCCTTCATGTGTGAAACACATCACATGAAAGAGTGAAGAGACAAGAGCTCCCATGACATAAACATAGGCATGCCCAAGGAGTAAATTAAAATCCAAAGGGACTTGGACTACCATCACATTGATATAGACAATATTTCCTCCCAAAGTAATAGGAAACTAAGGAAGAATCCCTAACGATTGAATAGTTCCTTTATTAAAAGCCAACAGATTCTGGGTGACTGGCACAAGTTGTGGAGAACCTAAAGCTTGACAATTAGTTGAGGAAATAATACTAACAGACATGCCTTCATCTATAATTGTGTCAGGTATGGGCACACTATAATCGTGTACTATGATCTGGAAGGGAATGGAATGAGGAAGATGATATCATTCCAATTGAATCCAATCAAAGGAAGTGACCATACTACTTGGAGGGGATGTTGTGGGAATAGGAGAACTTACCCCTTTTGAAATGGAAATAGGATTATTTATCCCTTGTATTGCAGGAATATGATAAATTCCCCAAGTGACATTAGAATGGGAGGATCACTCCCCAATTCATTGAAACCTAAATAAATGAGAAGAAATTGAGCATAATGAGACTTACTGTCTATGGGAAAGGTACGATCAACTGAAGTAGGAATCAAGTCAACTATGTTCTCTACCAATGGTTGGTCAAGAACGATCTCAATCAACTAGTGGAGGATTAAGGGAAATTTTTTGGTAGCCAATCACAAGTTCTGGTTGAGAAACAGTAAGATTTTCCAAAACTTTTGAAGCTTCATCCACATAAGGAAAAAGGTGAATAGGATGATTCCTTGTACATAACCTACATGGAAACTTAACTTTACCCTTCTTTCTATGAACCTTATGATCACTAGTCAATGGTTTGTCACCAGCATGATCTCTAGAAGTTTACGATAAAGGTCGATGTGAGCCAGTGGACCACATTCTAAGACCTTGGGAATACTAGGAAAATCTCTAAGAAAGTGATCACACTTACATAACTTGAAAGGGAATATAATTTTGTGAGGTTAATTGGAAGGTTCCTCCATAATAATTTAATGGGTAGCAATGGTTTCTTAGTTCCCCCCCTACTTATTTTTCTTCTACTTCTTCATCCTTTTATTCTTCTTCTTAGCTTCCTCGTTACTAGAATCAATACTTTCACCAGGTGAGGAGGAAGAAAAGGATGAAGAAACAGCAACTGAAAAAGGAAAAGGGTCAACTTTAGGATCAACTTGAGGCTGATATTGTTCTGGTGGAGGAGAACTCGGTTGAGGAGCAGTTTTGACATTCATAACCATAAGGGTCGAAAACAACCAAACTAGAAAACCAATGGTTAAAATCTAGGAAAGGACAACGTTGCCTTACAAGGAGCACCAATATTTCTAAAAGAAGGAAAAGGACCAAGATTCTCGTCTAAGGGTTTTCCTTGATTGGTAGACTCGGGAACTATTTCCATTAGTCTCAACCTAATATCTACTAAGGAGTTGTTCCACGGTAATGATGTTGTTTCGCAATCAATTAATTGATTTTAGAAATTAACAACAAAAATAAATAAAAAAGGGGTCGCTAGGAAAAACGGTTTACCAAGAAAATGTGAACTGCAATATACCACCTTGGAGAACCAAGGATTTGCGTACGGGCAGGAAATCTCCCCGAATGTTGTCTTCGATGTATCACAATATACAAGGTGGCCGACTTGGTTACCTAAGGTGAGGATAGAAACCTAGTGGTGACTTCCAAAATATACCTAGAGGTACGTGGAAGAACAGTCTGTAGTAGTGTTGTATAATGTGTAACGATATGATGGGAGCATTCCCATATACTTTTCATGCATGAAGCACAATCCATTATACCCAAATGTACGTGTAGAATGGCCTTATACACTTGCATATGTGGAACAGGATATTACCCTTGGAATGCAACGCTGGAAAAAAAAAAATGACATCTCCTATGTTTAAAGACATCGGAACACATCTCTATCCTATACCTCTATGTGTGTCATTATGTTTCAAATTCTCCTTAGGTTAATTGAGTGAATTTTAGAGTTTATCTTGAATTATGTTTTGATTTCAAGGGTCAAAACTCGATGTCACCTAAACACACCTATGATGAAACTAATATGACAAAAATAACTCTTTTCATTTTCCTTTCAATAATGAAAGGCCTAACTAAGTAGGGGAAGAAGAAATCAATCAACAATACAACAAAGAAGTGATGCAACATTCAATCTCTTCAACTTCACTATTCTAATCAAAATCAAAGCTTTATATGCAATGCAAATAATTATTTTTCTTTTCTTTTATTTTAATGTTTCAAATTACAGGAAACATATGAATGCAACTTGATCGCTAACGAAAAGAAAACACACGGACTTTAACTGTAATGTGAAAGTTAATTTTCAAATTAAACAATCAATATATGCATACAAACAAATTGACAAGAAGAAAGAAAGAACAAAACAAAATCTAATCAAAAATGTGATGACACTCAGAGGTGATTAACAACCATACACAATTCCCCCGCCCCCCCCCCGCCCACTTGGCAATTGTTGAGGGGGGGGGGGGGGTGTGGGTGGAGGGGACTTTTGGAAAACGGAAAGAAAAACACTAAAAGATTGTAAGAAACTGAACAAAACCTCTAAATAATGACCAAAGAAAAATTCACTCAATTTTACACAAAATCAAGTGTTGTATTGGCTTCAACAAGATAGGGACACACTCAAAGACACAAGGAAAACTAGATGGAACCAAGAAAATCAGGGAACAAGGCATAAAACGAAATTTTGTGCATCTTATAGGGGAGAGCGCAAGTGCAGAAAGGGAACTAGTGCTTTGCAGAGAAGGCTAGGGTGCACTACAACACTCTGTCTCATAACAAAGGGATGTGTTAGGGCAGTTTCAGTCAAAATACAACATAAGAAACCCAACAAATCTCAAACATATGTTTTCTTAATATCATTCAATGTTTGAGTGAGTGAATCAATATGAATTTAAGAGGTGAAAAAGGTGCCAAGGTGAAGGCAAGAATTTTTACCTAGTGAGGTCGCCAACTTTATATGTGGAATTTATGACTACAGAAAGAAGTATCTTCCCTACACCTAGTGTACTAGTCTAGAACAACAAAAATCAAAGAATATAAACTTCCCTTAGAGAAATTGGAGAATGGAAAGAGGCTCACTTGGGGTCTATCACAAGCTCTTCTCTACTCTCGGCTTGTAAGCTCCAATCGTGGCTATGATTTCTATAATTGGAACTTGCACATACAATCAATGCAAGACAAAGTTCTACGACATTTATGTAGCATTATCCAATTACTATATTCAATGGATCAACAAAGCTTTGAAATACATTAATTTAAACATAACATAACACATGTAAAAAAATGGTATGCTCTTTGAATTAATATGAATAGGAGAGAGTTTACAGCCAAGAATAGTAGTTGATCTTGAAGAGATCTCCCCAAGTTGACTTCTCCTTCATTTTCACAAAGCATACCTCAATGTCACCCTAATGTGTGAATATGATGAATCTCTTAGATTCAAGGTAGCAGCATGAGGGTATAATTAGTCTCCAAAAGAAAACCTTGATGTTGTAGATGGTTGTAAATTTATAGGAGAGTGTGGTATTTTAGGAATTCTTATATATTTACCAATATAGGCTTGATATCCACTCTTGATGGGAGGATAAGCTCAAGGGATAAGAGGTGAACTCTCCAAGGTAGGATTAAATAGGATTAAAGACTATTATCCAAGGTAAATGGTTGAAACAACTCCTAGAAGATTCTAGAAGAGGAAGCTTTGGGATTCTTTTTATTTTTCCCAGATTTCTAGAACCGTGCACCCCTAACAAGGGACAACCTGTTGTTTATCATCGCTGGTGCAGAACTAAGCAACTTGTTGCTAAACGCAAGTCCCTAAAGGGTTAGGGTGCACTGGGCCTTAAAAGCATTGATTTGAAGTAGCCATACCCAAAAACTCATGGATTTGGAAGAGTCATGCTTAGGGATTTGTGTATGTGGATTGATCTAGTTGGTAGGCCTATTAACTAGATGCGACAAAATGGCCTATAAAAATAAAGGCCTTCATGAGTTTTGAATGTCATTTTCAGAATATATTATGTCTTCATTTTAATTTGATGATATATTGAGCGAAGATCTAGCTTGGTGAATTGAATTGCTCCATATAGTTCATCCAATAATTCATTAATGAGAGGAATGGGAAATTTATCTTTAATAGTGAGATTATTCATCTCTCTATAATCTGGAAATATACACCATGATCCATCCTTATTTTTCAACAATACTACTAGAGAAGAGAAGGAACTTTTTCTAGGTTGACTATACATGCCTCTCGCATTTATGTAACCATACGTTCAATTTCACCCTTTTGGGCATAGGAATATCTATAAGGTCTGATGATTGGAGGAACAATTATGGGAATCAAGTGAATAGAATTATCATTATCCTGAATAGGTGGAAGACCTTTGGGAGTCTTAAATACCTTGGAATTATTATCAATGACTCTTTAGAGATCTAGAGAAACAGATGACTTAAATGTTTGAACATCTAGTGAGAAAATTGCACAATTACCCCTTGTTGTTCCTTCTTCAAAATATTTGTCATGCCATTAGAGATAATTATCTTTCCAAGTTTCCTTGTGATATCCATTAATTCAATTTCCTTTCCTTCCCAAAACAAGTTCAAGAAAAGTTGTTGAAAATTAATAGTTATCATCTCCAAGTATTGTAACCATTAGACTCATAATACAACATTAGCACCACCCATTGTAATTGCAAGAATTAGAATATTCAATACATATTCCCCCATGGATAGATTGATATTATGGAACTTCCCTGAACAATTTATAGTTACTCCATTTGCAACCATGACTTGACACTTTTGTGCTAGATATAGATAGCAATTCAACTCCTTAGCTATCTTAAAATGAATAAAATTATGGGTACTTCCAAAATCAATAAGCACTATAACCTTTTTTTTCTTAATATATCCTTCTATCTTAATAGTTTGAGGAATGATAATTCCTGCTAATGCATTACAAGATATGGTCGGATTCATTTCTCCTTTTTCAACCCATTGGGTTGGTTCTTGGTGTATATCTTCTTATTTTGATGTTTATTGTTCCTTTTATTCCTCCTCTTCACAATCTATGTAAAATGATTTCTTCTCAACATATTTATGAAGTTTAGAGTATTTTCTATCACAATTGTAACAAAGCCCTTTTTCTCTTTTTTCCTATATTTTTTGTGGTTTCAACCATGTAGGTTGTTGGAGGCTAGGAGAAACAACACTTCCATCTGTATAGTTACAATTGGTAGACTTACTTCTTGCCATAAATTTTCTTCCAACTTTTATTTCCACCCTAAATTCATTCTCCAATGACTTTGGTTCCTGAAGGAAAACCTCATGTTGGATGTATCCTTTAAAGGCCCTATGAAGACATCAATCATATGCTCCTTTGGTATAGTTTACCTTGATGTTCAATCTTTGGAAGTCCTCAATGTTCCCCCCAAACTAGACCCTTTTGTTTTATATTAATCAATTTTCTAAAGAATGTATTTCTCTTTGTATCTTCATAATGTGTTATCAATTCCTTAGTAAAAAATTTCCAAGTGGCAAATTGTTTACAAGAACAAAGCCATCGATACCACACAAACTTATTAAGTTATAAATATAAACATGTAATGTGTACCTTTGGTGTGTATTGCACATCATGTAGATCAAGGAACAACTCCATCTGTAGTATTTGTGTTACTGGATCCTTGCCATCAAACTTCCTATTATCAATATTCAGAATCTAGCTAGTCTTCAACCCAAAGTTGGAGTCTCTAAAATCATGATTCGCATTATTTTTATTTTCATCATGAGTCTCATGGGATACGTTGTCACCATTAGGAACCCTTTATTGTAGCAACTTTGTTAAATCTTCCTTAAAACCTTCCATGTATGATTTTAAACCTTCTAGATCTCATTTTAAACCATCCATGTTCCCTTGTAAACCATCCATATCTCATTTTTTGTGGCTTTTTGTGAGAGAAAAATTTGTTGCACTTGGTCCCGTAAATTTGATATATCATGTTCCATTTCTTCATCTTCATGCGTCATAGTGGATATTTTTTAGGGCTTAATGGGTATAGAATTTTTTTTCTTTGGAGGCATTTTGGAACCAATTAAAGAAATATATCCTTCACTATGCCCTTTCAATCACTTCAACATGAATTTTCAAACCAAAGTTATGAAAATTTAAAAATACACACATTTTAGAGCTTTATTTTGAGCTTGTTGATAAGGATGACCTTGATATTGTTGTATTTCTATGCTTTCAACCTCCCAAGGTCTAAAATTTTGTCATGTGGTACCCCTCTGTGTCTTCTTCCCAATTCCACCAGTTTGACCGAGATTGGATTCTTCAAGATAAATTTAGGCCAAATCTCCCAATATGACCTACTTATGGACTAGTTCAATAGAGCGAAGTTGTATGGAATGACACATGTCACTGTTTCAACCTTCGGCCCTGAAAATGGTACCATGGTCAATAATAATAATATTATGAAAGAATAAAAAACAAATAAGTATGATATACAAACAAATGAAAAGTCTTATAAAATATCTTATAAATCTCCACATTAAATAGTTAATTACCTCTCACTTTCATCGTTCTACCTTTCCCCAACAAGTGCTCCCCTTCAAAAAATTTAGAGTTCACATCCCAAATGTGATCTGCATGCATATTTTCAACTAATTTAGTAAGATACTGACTAATATACACCATGGATTAATGTTCCATAAATCTCTCCACCATAGAATCCTTAGGACGTGCTCTTTATATGACTAAAGCCTTCGATGATTTCAAGTGCCTCCCCACCATCCACATTGACCTTGTGTGTACAAGTCCACGCAATTAAATCTCCTCAACTTGGCGTATGAGGTAGTGTTCTTGTGCATTGAAAAATTAAATAGATAGATACTTTTTCATTTCACACATTAGCCGAGGAATTTCTCTCTTCTAATGCTTTATATCGTCTTTATGTATTTCTTTCAATGACGATCAACTACAGGCGATGCAAGCAAACAACATGTTTCAAAAAAACATAATATATTACATTAAAATTAAAACACGTGTCTTTAATTTGATCAACAACTAATTGAAAAAACACAGCATATAAATCACTACTTACCTCATGTATTTTCCAAGATCTTATATAACTTGTTTAACATTGTTGTTGAAGTCATATGGGAGAGATAAAGGTAGAACATACTATAACAATAAAAATGAAACATTATTTGTTTAACTCAAAGTAGAAAAAAAAAACCATATATATATATATACCAAAATGATTACTTTAATGAAGGTATGTTAATCGTGTGTTTTTACCCCGCCAAATTCACCTTCCATTGTTAATATATTATTTATGTTTGAAGAAAATATTGTGGGAATTTTAATTCTATGAATGACCTATTTTGGATCATCACTTTGTTTTTTTGTTAATAACCATTGAAGGTTGTTTCGGTCTCCATTGCTACTTGATTGTGTCCCATTTTTCATTGCAGATTGGCTTCCACAATGTCATTACAAATTTCAAGGATTTTTTCTTTATCCCTCCTACCATCTATGATCCGCCATAAAAAAAAATTCATATTCTTCTTGATTATTATGCATTGTATCAAATAAATGAGTTACTGTTAGGTGCTCATAGTATATAAACCTCATGAATTGAGTGGGATAACTTTTCATTCCTCGTGGAATCCCTTGTCCTTCATGATGATTTATGTTATATTCTAACTTCCATAAGTGAGGTGTCATTCTTCATGGTTTTAATCCAGTCTCTTATTTCCCATTGAAAACATGATTTTCAATAACATGATACCTATGTCTCTTAGAGAGGAAGTTCCTATACTCATCAAAACCTCCTTTCCTAAACTTATTGAACAACAAGATTTCATCTCAGAACTACAAACTAGACATGCAAATTTACCATTTATATGAAGCCTACAAGAGATGGATTAATGTCGCTTAATATAAACAAAGGGATTATTTAAAAAACATGCATGATATCATCTAATTGAAATAATTATATACTATTAAAGTGCAATCAAACATTACATACCACAAAATTGTATTAGTCCTAGGGAATCATGAATTGTCCATACAAGTATTCTATGGAATTGAAATTTCCTCTCCCCTAATGGTCTACAGATGTCATACATAGTGATGTTGGCCCATAACTTAATTAACTCATCAATAAGAGGTTCAATATATCCATTCATATCTTTAACTTGGCACTTCCCTAATTGTTTGAAATTACACAAAATTACCACCATGATATGTACATATAAGTAAATAAATAAATATAGCATACTATGAAACAAATAAGACAATTGAAAATGTTATAATATTTGAAAAATTAATGTAAACAAATACCTAGAACAATCATTGTCAACATAATGTACTCCCTCTTTATTGACATACAAGGAGGAAGGTTATTATTGATAACAAAAATTGGTCACACTGAGTAAATAGAATTGAGCTCTCCAAAAGGATTAACACCATCAGTTGCCAATGAAATGTTGAAATTGTAGCAATAAAAGGCTTCATTTGACTTGTGCCTTATTCAAATGGAGAAAATTTGATTTTCCACATCAACAGGATGACTTGGATTGTAATTAGCTAGAGTGACATGGCTTTATCTCCTAGTTGAGATAGCAAATTCAAGTTAAACGCTATAATTAGAGTTGTGCATGGGTTGATTAATAAAATTTAGCAATATAGTGGATTTATTGTTTTTTAAATTCATTTATCTTAGCTCTAGTCTAGAATAGAATCAGCAGGAGTTTAGTTGAGTAGTATAACAATTTTTAACTCACTAATCTCTTAGTTAACTAATCAATCAATTAAAAATATACCCATTCATACATGGAATTTGAATTGCCTGGTTGAGTGGATGAACAAGGAACATTTGTATTTATAATTGTATATTGTTGAGTGTACGGTGCTTTTGCACTGAGTAGGTGATTAATTCTTTCAGGATTTGCGCAAGGAAATAGGAAATTCTCTTATTTTTTATTGGCTAATTTCCTCAAGGATTTCACAAGGAAATAGGATGAGAAGGAGGCCAACATTTGGCTAATTGTTTGTCAAAGTAGTTAGGGAGCAGGATATCAAAATTTTAGTGCAGTGTGTGCTTCAGTATTCAAGCAAGACACTATAGTTGATCCATATACTCATATGAATTAATGCAAAGTAGCAGAGAGGTTTTTCCTAGTTAGGTTCCCCTGTAAAATCATTGTGTCCCCTATGGTTTGATGGTTTCATGCTATTGCATGTGTTTCTATCATGTGTTTTCCTTTTCGCAGAATAGTAGAAGAAATTTATGTCTCTTGATTTCAGTTTGATTTCATTAGCAGTGGAAAATTTCTTAGAATCTCTACATCATATTAGAGCCTTAGAAGACTAATTAGAAACCTTGCTCCAGATCTTCTCTTAGAGAAATTTTGATTTTCACAGTTTTTGGTGTAAATTCTCTTTAGGTCAGGAGAAATGTCTTTTAGCATATTGAGGTTGGAGCATGCATTGGAAGGCACCTCTAATTTTTGTGCTTGAAAATACAATATGGAAGTTTTCCTAAATGATAATGGAGTAATGGAATATACACAAACTAATATTCCAAAACCAATAACATTAGATGCACAAGCACTTTCTCAATGGAATAAAGACACAGCAAGGTCTAGGAGGATTATTCTGGAGGCTGTTAGAGATGATGTGGTTTTGAACTTTCATGGAAAGAAGACTCATATTATAATGTGGAAAAATCTAACAGATCTATTGCAGGGCAACAGTGATGCTAGGAATTTGGTGTTAAGAGACAATATCACGAGCACTCGCATGCAGAAAAATGAAACCATTCCCCAATACCTATCCATATTCACTCAAGTTCAAGATGAACTTGGAGGATTAGGAGAAAATGTTGACTCATCTAAACTTGTGATCTTAGCACTCCTTTTCCTTTCGAAATTTTGGTGCAACTATCAAGATTCAGTTAATGGAAGAGACAAGATATCATATTGCAAAATAATTTGTGCTTATTTGGTGTAGGAGGAGATTAGAAGAAACACTAGAGATGGTGTCACATCTAGAGTTAATCAGGAAGAAGATTGTGCTCTAGTTGGGAAAGGAAAGATGGAAATAAGCATGAATTCCCAAGGTGAAGCAAAATCCATCCAGAACCATGGCAAGAAGAAAGACTCAGTAAAATTAAATGATTTCACTTCCATGAGTGTGGCCACTATGCAACCAAGTGTCCACACAAGAAATTAAGTACGAAACTTGCAACAGCAACAGGATGAGATGATCTTGCATCACAATCTGAGTTGGATTTCACCCTCATTGCTCGCATGGAAAGCACAGTAAGAGGTAGTGAGTGGTACCAATATTTTGGTGCCTCATATCATATGACAATATCTAAGGAGTTCTTCAGCAGCTTGTGGGAGGACTTACAATTACAAATAGAGCTTGTGGATGATATAAGGTATAGTATCAAATCGATCAGCATTATCACCTTTAATAGGGAGTCAGGATTCCACCTTCACCTTAAGGATCTAATGTATGTTCCTGGTTTGAAGAGAAATTTAGTTTTTGTATTTGTACTTGAAGACCGTGGATATGATGTGGTGTTCAGTAAGGGAAAAGCTTTTATGAAGCATGTTGCTACTAGACAAGTGAAACAAATTGGAGTTAGAGAGGAAAATCAAGCTAGATGTATATTTTTCCATGCATGCAGTTATACCTCAAGGAGTGAGGTGGGGTGATGTAGAGCCTTAGTCCCAGAGTGGAAAATATTTGGGCAGGGTCCATAGGAGAGTCACAGCAGTTGCAGTATACTATTATCGTGGATCATTATCCTTCCTAAAGGGGCCCATAGTATTCAGTAGCAAAAGGATCAATGTTAGTTGATGCAGTCATATCTTGAGCGACAATTGCATGTTAGTAGCAGTCAGAGACTCAAGAGACAGTTGCAGCTCAGAGAAACCATTCATTCAGAATATTGGATGCTTCTCAATTGCAGTTGTTATAGTACTAACAAAAATAGTGAGAGGGATTTTTGTTACAGTACATTCCTACAGGAGAAAGATTGGGGTTGTGCAATTCCCTTTTCTTGCAAAGAGGAAGTGTTCAAATTGTAGCAATAAAAGGCTTCGTTTGACTTAGTCCTTATTCATATGGAGAAAAATTGATTTTCCACATTAGCAGGATGACTTGGATTGCAGTTAGTTGGAGTGACATGGCTTTGTCTCCTAGTTGAGCTAGTGAATTTGAGTTATAGGCTATAAGTAGAGTTGTGCATGGGTTGATTACTAAATTTAGTAATCCAGTGGAGTTATTATTAGTTAAACTCAGTTATATAATCTCTAGTATAGAATAGAGTAAGTAGGAGTTTAGTTGAGTAGTAGAATTATTTTTAACTCACAGATCTCTTTGTTAACTAGTCAACCAGCTAAAAGTAGACCCAGCCATGCATGGAATTCAAATTTCCTAGTTGAGTGGATGGAAAAGTCACATTTTTATTTATAATTGTATATTGTTGATTTTGTAGTTATTTTGCACTAATCAGGCGATCAATTCTTTCAGGATTTGTGTAAGGAAATAGGGAATTCTCCTATTTTTTAGGGGTTAATTTTCTCAAGGATTGCGTAAGGAAATAGGAGGAGAAGGAAGCCAAGATTTGGCTAAGTGTTGGTCAAAGCAGGTCAAGGAGTAGGAGATCAGAATTGTAGTGCAAGGTGTGCTTCAGGATTGAAGCAAAGCATTGTGATTGATCCATATTCTCATATGAATTAATACAAAGTAGCGGAAGGGGTTTTTCCCAATTGTGTTCCCCCACAAAATATAGTGTTCCTTGTGATTTGATGGTTTCATGTTATTCATGTGTTTCTATCGTGTGTTTTCCTTTCCACATAATAGTAGAAGAAATTTTTGTCTCTTGATTTCAGTTCATTTTCATTAGTAGTAGCAAATTTCTTGCGATTTCTACATGAAATCCAAATATTACAAGGTTCATCTTTAAAATGCAACCACTTTTCGTCAATTTTCCTAAATGAATAACCATATGTAGGCATTCGAAGAAAACCATCTCCACTTCTCTTATGTGCATGGTAATCCATAAATTGTGTTATGCTTTTACACTTGAACAATCACTGCAAACATGGAATTATGGGAACATGATGAAGAACCTTTTGAGGCATCTATTTTGTTATTTGATCGATTTGATATCTACTACTGTAATATTTCGGGAAAAAAAATTCGATGCATGTTGTCCATAATATATAATATGATCATTAGGCCATGCATCTATAGCTTGATACTTCATTCCAATTTCTTTCATAACAGTGTATAAATCTCGACATGTGCAAGGTAACTTATTTGGCAATGGTAACACAATTCAACTAACAATCTATTAGAACATAAAAAAAAATCACTAATTAGTGTAAATAATATTAATCATAAATGTTGAATTCTTATTTTACACATTAATTAACACTAAAAAAAAAATTAAAAATCAACCTTTCATGTATTGATGAAACATATTACATTATATCGTAGCATCTGTTGCATACAAGCATTTGACAAACAATTCAAAACCTTTAAGTCCACCAATAATAATGCAGCAGAGGGAATATTTTCTCTTGAGCCTTAATAAAGTGGTGTCCCTTCCTTTTGTAGCACAGGTGCATCATAAGTATCATCATTGTTCTCCTCCTCGAACAAGTCTTGGATCAATTGATTTGTATCATCATCTAGAAATATGTTATTATTGTCATCTTCTTCTATAATATCATTATCTTGATCTTTGACCATATTTGTTCCATGCTCCTCAACTTGGAGAACATCATTTCTAGTATTAGTACTTTCTGCATTCAAATCAAAGTACCAAGGGTCGCGTTTAATTTTTAATACTTATAAACAGTCTTGTGAAATTAGTTTACAGAACAAATATTATGATAATAAATAAAAAATTATATATTAATTCATAAAATATAGCTTACCATTGGACGATATTTTTCCCCCCTTCAATGCACCCATTCTTCCTACAATTTCTATCAGTTGCTTCATATTAAATTCTTCGAGAACCTCTGCACCCACAAATTTTACAAGGGGAGTAACATTTTCCACCATTGACCCCTAGTTGATCAGTTCTCTGTCTATTATTTTTTAACATTCTTCTAAACCACAAAACTATTATATAAAACAACATTTATATTTCGCTCGCAAAAAAAAACATTATAACATTTTAGAATTATTATAGTTATAGAAAATATGCCACAACATCTCTTACATGTGGGATATTTATATATTTATTTATCATCGCAATTGCAACGTTAGATATATATTCAAAGTCAAATATGATCATCAAACAAACGGTCAAATTGACATCAGAATGAAGAAATTCATATGTTGTCGCAATTAAAACAAAAAATGTCATTCAATGCAATTATGAATCCTAAAATTGGAAGCTGCAATTGTGAAAAACTTCATTTTTCATCGTAATTGAGATGATATAGAAATGTTCCATCATAATTGACACCAAATAAATATGTTGTCGGAATTGCGATGAACACATGAACATTACTTTTCTAAAACTAAAAAAAAAATGACATTTTTCTTGACCTTTACAATAGTATGGGCCATATTGTCGAACTATATCATCACAATTTAGTCCTACGTGTAGTAGTGTCACATTAAATTTGCAAATTGGTTGATCTTACTTGATCACTCCTATTGAGTAATTAGAATTTCCCTACTTTTCACTAGACAAATTATAATCCTTAGTATGTTCGATGAGTTGTGGTAGAAAAACATATTAGGGACTATGTGGAGTTTGAATTATTCATATTCCTTTTGTTTTGGTAAAATTATAGTGGTTGAATGTTGTATTCGAATGATATATATATATATATATATATATTATATATATATATATATATATATATTATATTATTATATATAATATATATATATATATATATATATATATACTTATATATATATATATTATATATATATATATATATATATATATATATATATATATATATAATTATATATAATATATATATATATATAATATATATATATATATATATCTATAAAGGAACCAATGGCTATTTTGTATTATAATCAAAATCTGGAGGCTAGGCGAGAACCTTTACACAAATCCACTTGCTCTGATATTTCAATGTTTATACATATCTATAGAATATTAGTTATATTCCTACTACATCTTTTGCCTACTAGCCTATACAAATTTCTACCATAAAATTTAAAATAGACTTCTAATAGCAAAATAAAGTTGTAGCACATTGACAAAAACTAAGTAGTTTGAAATTCCCCAGAAGTCGGGGGTTCATCTTCAGCATCTTCTCGCAACTATTCACCAACCTTGAACTTTGCCTAAATTTCACAATGCGCTTTTCATTTTCTTATTATAATCAGTAATTTCTCGCTATTATCTGAGTGCCCTTGGTAACCTTTTATCCCCCTGTTGATGTTTGACCCCATCTTTTGCAACCGAATAGCCATAATTGTCAACTGAGTCTCCATGGCCACCTGCAATTTTTCAAACTTTCGTTGTAGCAACTCATATTTCTTATCCAGAAATGTGAGTTGTACCTTTCACTCCTTATCCTATTGTATATTACATCAATTCATGACTTCCAACAAATTTTGAATGGCCTCGGATAATGTTCCAAGCAATTTTCTTATCTACTCTTAGGCCTCTTCAATAGAATTCATGTTGCTTGCCACCATAGGATCTCTTTGTATCAATGTTGGAACATCAACATGCCTATGTACCTATTAAGCAATTGCAATGAAAGAATTAAGGTGCTTCTTATAATGAGAATAGTCCATACTACACACCAACTTCAACCTCAAATTTGCCTTTCAAGAAGTTCAATGTCATAACTTCTAATTACATTATGTCTATTATGCAGTGTTGTACCGTTAATTTTCTTGAGCGAAGATCTATACAATGAATGTGAATGCCATAATATTTGAAGTATTCTCCCATCATTATTCTTAAATGTGGTTTGTGGGTGGACTGCCTCCTCTGCCCCAAATGTAACGCGCTCATTAATTCTCTTGCAACATTTATTTCCAATTTCATTTGATTGAAACATTAGTCAATTCTCCGTTGGCTAAGGCCACTTCTCTAGTGGCCGCTTTGATCGATTATGTTTAAAATAAAATGTATTCCCATAATCATGGTATAGGCATATATGATATGGAGCATGTTAATTTTTTTTCTAATACCTACATGTCCATCAGATATCTGGCATCTCAACAACCATCGGTTATTCAACGTAAATAATCATCGAATATCCATCAATCATTTCTCATAGAGCTTCGATGATATCCTATGAATCTTCATCAGAGTGTCCAATGTTCTCAGTCATACATTCAACTTCTTCTTCCATCGATGATCCCACTCCCTTCCAACAACACTTGTAAGATAGCCAATGATTATGTGTCATAAATGAAGAGTGATTTCAACGAGGGTGTCCAACAACATGCAATCGTATATCCGACAACCTGACGAACTTTCATTGATGAAACTAGTGCCATATTTTATAAGAGTACCTTGTATTTCCGAAAAAGTATAGTCAATGAAGAGGTGTTATATATTTGATGATCCGATGAAATCACAATGCCATCGTTGGACAAGTGCATGGTCCCTACCATCGAACAAAAGCTAGGGGTCATCTTCTAGTCAGTAGTTAACATGAAGTGAGGTCTCGCGTAGCATTTTTTGTGGATATCACTAAAATTTGGATCTATGAATGAGATTGCAGCAGGATCTGTAGAAATTCCTTGTAGATTTAAACTGCTAATTGTAATTTAATAAAACAATAGACTTGAATCTACTCTACTCATCAATGGAAACAATTAATTGATCGAGAAATCAAGAAGCATACAAGAGAAAGAATTAAATCAACACATTGCGCAATGATTTCCCCGAGAAAGCCACAACTAAAAACTTCGTCCTAAATGTATATTACATTAATCAGAAAATATGAGAAGACTACAATGCTTTGCTCAAGCTCGAGAAACCTCTACATTATCTCAATTTGTCTCACATCTTCCTAGACAAGCCTTGGCAAATACTTAACCAATTTTATGCTTGCCCAAGTCCCTATTTCCTTGTGTTGTTTCTTTGGGAAGTAGCCCCTATTAATTATGGAAATTCCTCAATTATAATTGCGCAATCCGTCATAGGAATTTCTCTGATTACATGCACCACCTATACAATTTGGATGATTATACAATTAATAGTACACTACCCTTGAACTCCAATCTCAACTGGGTAACTCTCAGATCACACATGCATGAGTTATCTACGACAGAATTATTAGTTAACTCGTTGAACACGTGAAGCAGAACCCCACTGTTAGACCTCCCACTAGTTCCTCCATCAATTGGAACTATTTTAACTAACTTTAACTCAGTTAAACTGAATTAATTAATTACAACTCAAAATAAACTCAACCAGAGCTCCTATAAAGTAGGAGACACTCTACATGACTCAAGTTAGACCCTCAACTCAAATTAACTAAACCAACTAACTCAATTTAACTTAGATAACTCATACAAGTTGTCTTGTGATGGGAAAATTTGACTTCCATAACAATACTCTAGACAAGAGGTTATCGGCGGGAGGATGAGATCGCCGGAGGCCGTAGGGTTTGAACCAGGGCAACCTAGGCCGATGGCCTAGGACGCTGCAGACCGGTAAAACAGTAGGCTGACAAGGACACGATGATACGGGATGGGGCAGCTGACTGATCCACCGAGGCAGAGGTCGCTTAAGCCAGCGGTTGATGTTCCCAGGCGGTTTCAGGAAGAGTAACAGGTAACGAGCCGCCAGGGTTGTCAGTTTACTCTCTTTTTTTATTGCAGATTATTACCATGGTGAAACCTAGAGAGGCAGTTGACCTAGACCCTACCCCGGAAGACATTCTGATGGTCTGGGGAAAGGAGGTTAATGCCCAGAATATTGTCAAGTTTTTCGGGTCAGCTGGCAGTCATGTACCCACTGATTCCACTGTGGAAGGCTCGTGGAGTAACAAAGCAACAAAAGGTCTGTTGGAGGAAATATTGGAGCTGGCTGGACTGCACAACAAAGGAGGAAGGGACACCAAAGTTTTAGGCTTTCTGGAGAAGTTCTACCAGCTGAATAAAAAGCCCTTCGGCACACATGGAGTCTGGAGGTCTGTGGGTGGAGGTATAAAGCCGGAAAGTGTAGTGACGGAAGGGGACGTCCAGCTGGCTGTTACCAGGCATTTTATAACAAAAGGGTCACCCAAACCAAACTTGGGAGCAGTTGGGAGTAACACAGTTTCTATCGAGCTTTCGAAGGTAGGGAAGGAAGGACAAAATCCAGTTATTGGTTGGGAGAAAGAGGCTTAAGGTTTTGGCATAGGCAGAAAGGAAGTTTTCGAAGGCGGACTCCATGCAACTATCTCAGATAAAGACCGAAAATCCCTTGCAGATAGTGAGACTGGAACTCAGGTGTTTTTGGACAAGGCGGACCCAAAATCTCTAGCCAGGGAGGAAGAATTCGGACAAGAGAGGTTTGGAGGAAAACGGAAAAAGGTGAAACCACTAAATAAGAAGAAGATCGAAGGAAATCTGGTTCTAGGCATGGATGTTCAGGTCGAGGATGCGCTGGAGGTGGTAGAATGTACGCTAGTGGGTAGAGCTAGAGGAAGGGTTTTCTCTGGAAAATCCTTGACCAGTGGGCGGAGCAACAATGGAAGGAGACCCCGGTAAAATCCTTTAGAATTGCAGCGCTTGTGAAGGGTTGGTTCATGGTCAGTTTTGAAAACAAGGAAGCGGCGGATTGGGTTGCAGGGAGAAATTGGGTTGTCGGGGATTGTCCAATCATGTTCAAAAGGTGGTCGCCCTTGTTTGATGCAAACAAGGAGAAGGTAGATGAGTGTCCGGTTTGGGTTAGGGCACCCGGTCTGCCTCCATTCCTGTGGGTAGAATCTGTCTTCAGATCTATTGGGAACCTTCTGGGCACCTTCCTGGACGCAGACATGTCCTTCCTTCACACCCACGAAAGAGCCATGGCCAGGATCTTAGTCCATTTAAATCCAAAAGAAGGGCTGGTGGAATCCATAAATCTGCAATATAAAGAATATGTTTTTGAGCAACCGTTGAATTATGAACATCTTACTTTTAGATGTTACAAGTGCCATGTATATGGGCATCTGGCAAGGGACTGTCCGCTGGGTAAACGCAGAAGGAGAAATCAGATAAATGGTGAGCAACGGGAGAAGAAATCGAGGAAAGATAAGGATATGTCAACTGAGGATCATCCAGAGGAGAACTTTATGGAAGAGATCCAAACCCAAAAGGAAGCCCTTGATAGCCAGGCCGGAGAGGAACCGCCAAAAGGAAAAGAGATCCAGCGCAGCACGGAGAAGATAATCAATGAGACTATAAATGAAGCTGTAGACCTCTCTATTGAAGACCCAAATGGTATGCAACTAGACTCAAGTAATTCATCTTTACCTTCAGAACCTAAAGATGATTTCTTGAAATCTGGATCTCCTCTAAAAAATTGTTGCAATGATGATCCTTTAAATATTGAAAGCCTTACTACTACTATCCCATCCATTGACCTGAACTGTGAAGATGATTCCCTTAATGGATTGGGTCCTGTTCTCTCTTCTCCGGTGTGCCATTATAACCTAAGATCTCTCGACAAAAAACATGGCATAAAGTTCGAAATCCCTGATCAGGTTGGCAGGCTAGGCCCATCATCATCCCAAGTCTTCATAAGGAATGCCAAAGGCAGAAAATCAAACTTGTTAAAAGCTCAGGTTAAAGCGAAGTTTGATGTGGCTGACGGAAAACAAATGTCCATCACTGGGGTGCTTAGAGTAGAAAATCCCCTTGAAAATGTTTTAAAATGATCTTTCTATCTTGGAATTGCAGGGGTTTAGCCAGTAAACCCAAAAAATTGGCCCTGAAGGAGTTAGTTTCGCGTTACAATCCGGATATCATCTTTCTCCAAGAGACCCTAGGCAGAAGTTTTGAGGTGGAATATTCCCTTAGGATCTCTCTCCCTGGATGGGTTTTCCTTGCTATAGATGTTGTGGGGCACTCGGGCGGTTTGGCTATTGGAGTCAGGGAAGGAAGGATGCAGATTATCAATCATTGGGGAATGGCACAGGTGCTCAGTATGGAGATCCATTCCCCTGAGCTTGGATTTCCACTTCTGATCATAAATATCTATGGGCCATGCCAGGGAAGGAAATAATTTTGGAATGACCTGTTGTCCAAATCTCTTCTGAAAGACAGAAGTTTGATTTCAGGAGGAGATCTAATTTTTTCTCTGGGAAATGCGGAAGCTTATGGTCCCTCAGCCAGGGAAGATCCACTCTCGGATTTCTTTTCAAATGCTCTCCTCTCTCACAACCTAATAGATGTAAATCTAATCAAAGCAAAACCTACCTGGAGGAATAGAAGAGCAGGGGAGGAGAGAGTGGCAAAGAGATTGGACCGTTTCCTCATATGCGAAGACCTGGCATCCAAAATCCCAATGTTCAGGCAATGGGTGGGCGAGGGGGGGAACTCAGATCACTTCCCCATCCTAATGGAATTATCAAAACCCCCCATTAAGCCAGCGGCCCCTTTCAAATTCAATGCTTCCTGGTTGCAAGAGGAATCTTTCATTGAGCTTTTCAGGGACACTTGGAGACATCCGGGCAGATCTTCTATGGAGAACAAAGGGGCCCTTTTTATGGAAAACTTAAAAAAACTCAAAAAAGCTACCATGGAATGGGCAAAAGATAGAAAGCAAAAACAGAATGAGGAACTCTCCAAAATTGATGCTGATTTGTGGGCTTTGGAGGAACTTGAGGCAGATGGGTACGCTACTCAGGAGTCAAAAGAAAAAATTTTGATGCTTGAAAAACGCAGAGGCAAGCTCTTACTAGACAGAGAAGAGGAATGGAGGCTAAAAAGCAGGGCGATCTGGTTAAGAGTTGGGGACGAAAATACAAAATTTTTCCATAATTATGCAAAAGGACGGAAAAATGCAAACACAATATGGAAGCTAAAGGATCTAGATGGAAGTGAAGCCACCTCTTTTGAGGCTCTTTCAAGTATGGGAAAGACTCACTTTCAGAATTTGTTTACTGAACAAGGAGGGATAACATTAGCAGAAGTAATCATAACAGCTCAATGCTTCCCCCGTTTTGTGGAGGAGGAGGAAGCAGAAGACTTGATCAAAGAAGTGAAAAAGGAGGAAGTGGAAAGCATTGTAAAATCAATGGCAAAAGATAAAATCCCGGGTCCAGACGGGTGGACTATTGAACTTTTCCACCATTTTTTTGAATCAATTGGAGCAGAACTAACTGAGGTGGTGGAAGAATCGAGGATGAAAGGCGAGATTTATTCTCCTTTTAATGCAACTTTTATAGCTCTTATCCCAAAAAAGGAGGATCCAGACTCCTTTGAAGATTTCAGGCCTATTTCTCTATGCAACTGTGTTTATAAAATCATTGCAAAACTAATCGTTGTCCGCCTAAAACCGATCTTGTCAAAATGCATATCAAGTGAACAGTTTGGATTCTTAGACAGTCGACAAATCCATGAAGCTATAGGGGTGGCACAGGAGACAATTCACAGCATTAGACAATCAAACAAGAAAGGGGTTGTGATTAAAATTGATTTGTCCAAAGCATATGACAGGATCAGCTGGACATATCTCAGGATGCTGTTGACCCATCTGGGGTTCAATCTAGAGTTTATAAATTGGATTATGGGATGTGTAACCAGTGTAAGTTTTGCAGTTTTAATCAATGGGGCTTCATCGCAATTTTTCAAAGGACAAAGGGGATTGAGACAGGGGTGTCCTCTATCGCCATTGCTTTTCCTCCTAGTGGCAGAGGGTCTAAGTAGACTGATCTTGGAAGCCAGAAGAACAGGTTTGGTTAAAGGTTTGGAAGTAGCTGTAAATATGTTCATTACTCACCTCCTTTTTGTAGATGATATTTTATTATTTACAAATGGGATCTTGAATGAAATTAAAGAACTAAAAAGCATTCTTGATCTGTTCATGAAAGCCACAGGGATGCAAATAAACCTCAGAAAGTCTTAGTTAATAATGGAAGGTTTCAATAGACATGAAAAGATCCAGATCTCATCTATCCTGCCCTTTGAGGTCTATAATATGGAGAATCCGTTCAAGTACTTGGGTTTCTGGCTGAAGCCAAATGCATACAAAAAGCAAGACTAGAATTGGCTGGTGGCCAAAATAGAAGCAAAAATCACTCATTAGAGTTACAAGTGGCTATCTAGAGCTGGCAGGCTGACCCTAGTGAACTCAGTACTGCAAGCCATGCCAGTGTTCTGGGCAGCCCTGACTTGGATTCCAAAAGGGATTCTTCACAAGATAAAAAAAGATCTGCAGTAGATTCTTATGGTCAAGGTCAAAGGAGGACTCTGTTCTTCCCTGGGTTGCTTGGGAGAAAATTGCAAAGCCAATAGATTGGGGAGGATGGGGAATAAACAATCTCTATGATTTCAGTGTTTCCCTGGCAGCCAAATCTGGATGGAGGATCATCACTTCTGAGAATTTGTGGACAAGAGTGGTGAAGCGAAAGTATATAAATCCTGTTCCTTTGGAAGAATGGATCCGCAACCCAAATAAGAAAGGAAGGAAGGTTTCAGTGGTATGGAAAGCCACTACTGAGGCATTTAAAATCATAGAACAAGGTTTGGCATGGCAGATAGGAAATGGAGGAAATTTGAGGATAGGCATGGACCCTTGGGTGGGCTGCAATGAATTGTTCGCTTTGTCCCCAGGACTGATCAAACATTTGGAATCAAAGAGCATCATATATTTAAATCAGATTGAGAAAATAGGTCAGTCCAATATATGGGGGCAAGCATGGAAATCTGGAGAAGAATTAGAGCTTAGTCCTCTTTGGTGGAATGAGTGGTAGGTGTTCATCCAGGAACTTACCAAATCCAATGTAAGATTAAAAGATAGACCATGCCTTTTGGTTTGGGCTCATGCAGACATGGGAGCTTACTCCCCAAAAGCCGATTATAAGTTATTAATGTCGAAAAAAGGATGGGAAGATCCAGAATGGTGGTCAAAATCTCTGTTGAAACTAAATTGCCCAAAAAAAGCTAGATTGTTCTTTTGGTGTGCGTTAAAAACGATAATTCCAACATGGGATATCCTCCAGTCTAGATATAAACAAGGGCCTGGAAGATGCCCTTTATGTATAGCTGACTCGGGGACCATCACTCATCTTTCTTTAGGTTGTCTATTCGTAAAAAAGGTATGGGAAGAGGTGCAAAAGTTATTAAAGAAACAATTAAGTTGGGAAGGGGAAAACTTATCTGTAGCATGGGAAAATTGGTGGAGACTTAGCTCAGAAGGGAATATGAGAAATATTCTACCCATCATCTGCTAGGGGGTCTGGATAGCAAGGAACAGAAGCATTTTTACTGACAGATCTCCCTCAGCTGAATCTATTGCTATCCAAAGCACAGCCATACTGTCTAGCATCCCTGAGCTAGAGGTGTCAAGGAAACCATCTCAGAGCAGGGAAGAACAAATCAGAGTTGGGATCCCTTGGGCCTACTTTGATGGGGCTTCTCAGAATAACGCAGCTGGGGCAAGGATAATCATCCATTTAAATAATTCACACTCTTTGAAAGCCTCAGTGGACCTTGGAACCAGATCAAACAATTTTGCTGAACTTTCTGCATTAAAATATCTTCTATGTTGGCTTATCCACAGAAACATCTTCGCAGTACAGATCTTTGGGGACTCTTTGAATGTGGTGAAATGGGTTAATGGTAAAAGTAGATGCCAGAATTACTTGTTGAGACCTCTATTGGAAGAGATCCTGAATTTAAAAATCTCTTTTAATGTGTTTTCAATTGAACATGTCTACAAGAACCGGAATGAAGCAGCAGACAAGCTTTCTAAGGATGGTCTGCAGCAAGCTATGGGCGTTTGGATTTTAACTAAGCAAGTCCATGATCAGATCCATGTGTCGGATCATCCTCCTTATGCTTAATTTCCAAATTATCTGATGTTTAGAGTTTTTTTTGGTACTTTCATAATTGTTTATAGCTGTTGAGGAAAACGATGTTATAGACTTTTTTTCTGGACAAGTTAATTTTTGTATACCTATGCGCTTATCCAGGTTATCTTGGTTTCTTTTTAGAGGGTTGCTTCCTATATGAGGAGACCCACAATTTGATACTCGTCCTGATAGTGCGTCCCTGCTGGTCTTTTTAAAAGGACTGTTTTTTTTGTGATCTGCCGGAATGGTAAAGGAACTGTTCGTTTTCAGGGGAACAATGCCTTGGTTTTTCTCAGTTTTGTACAGAGGAGGTAGTTTACTTCTCTGGGGCTGTTGTGGTGTCTGTCCCTACAGCATACTGAATGCTATGCATCTGCTTGTAACTTTTTATCTATCTTATATAAAAAGTTCGCATTTTTTTCTTTGGAAAAAAATAAAAGTTGTCTTGTGATGGGGAATTGCAATTTTTCTCCTAATCTAATTCAAGGGAAAATTAAATCAAGATTTTCTTGTTGCATTTTCAACAGGATCCTCCCTCCATTTATCAAAAACAACTAAGGGGTACCCTCGCGCAACAGTTTGTGGTTTCCGCAAAATGGTTCGTTGGAATAGTCCATGCTAAGACAACACGTGCCATCTCAACTAGTACGACAACCTAGTTTACACATGATGCGAGCCAGCCACAAAGAAGTACAGCTAAGCACTGAGGTGGAATCTGATGTCATCCCACACCAAAATGATGACATTTACTAGTTAAAAGATTTTCCCATTATTGGCCCTTATATGTTCTACTCTAGGAGTCAAATTTTTGTTTAGTATGTGTCACAAATTTGTGGAAAACAACGAACCAATTATCATGCTCAGAACTTGATTTGGAGGTTTTTGATCTCCATGATAACATGTCAATCCTAGGGGAAATATGATGAAGCAAATATTGCTTGCAATAACAAATGGAATAAAAAAATTCACATAGATAACGTCAAGAAAGGAAATTATCCATTTCACAATTTCTATATAACTATTATAGTAGGATAATAAAGTGCTCAACAAGCACATAATGACAACGGATCTACCAGGGAAAATTGAAGGATACTACAAGTTCATTTTTAGGCATGACTTGTATAACATTGAGCGAGGATGATGCTAATCAGAATGCAAATGGTATACAACTGATAACATGCACAGAATAATAAGATAAAAACTATATAGATCTAACTTTAACATTATCTTCTCAAGGTAAAGAAACATGATTCACCTACTGTTAAGCCCACCCACTGGCAGAAAATATGGATTTATAGTTTTGGACTGCTTGTATACCATTATTTAGTAAAAAAGTAATGCGAGGCTTGCATCCTGATAGAGATTATGAGTATGGGGATAATTAGTTGTATAGTAATTTCTAACTCAAAATGTTTGCAAATATTTGAGTAACGTCTAACTCATCTTTGAAAAAACTATTCTTGAGGATTCATTGCAAGAAAAAATAAAACCTCTTGCAAAATTAATTAAAAAATAAATCTCTATATTGAAAAAACCATATCCTAGACAAAGATTCCAAATAAACAATTATTACCTATATATTTTGAGAGTTTTTTAACATCTTGGCAAACCAATCAATTCCCATTCCCCATCGACCAGATTATGGTAAGACATACTCTAATGCAGTGAAAAATGTCTTGTCAAGATCCATTGCTTCATCATCACCTAATTTTCTATCCTGAAATGTTGAAAGCCAATAGGAAAAGAAAAACTATAATAAAATATTTAAATTGAATATTCCTTTATGATATCAAATGATTATTCAACTCTATAAACATATATGAACACTCAACGGTTGTATTTACCCACCTTGCAAATCAAAATTTTATTTCCAAATTGAAATTTTATATTGTCATCAAATGACGAAAAGTGGTCAAAATGACAAAGACGAAGCATGTAAGGCACAACCAAATAGGGAGGGGCTAGATGAATCTCAAAATGAATATTGTGCTTTTGAGACATATTCCAGCAAGCTCAATTACATGGGACCTAGTACTCATCATGTTCTTTCTCGAGGAAATATCTAATGAAATACCTAATCACTATATAACAACAAACAGTTAATCGTAATTTATTAATAAATTGGTACAATATTTGGTCTCCATGTTTGAATAGTTGAGCATGAAACCTTTATTAAGTGAGGATAAGGGCTAAGAAATCACCCACATATATTTCTACTAGACATATGCAGAAAACCTGTAAAGGTACATTTCAAGGCCATGTTGCATAATTTTTTGGAGACAAGGAACATTGTGAGTAAGGCTTTCAATTTTCCAATTGAAGAAATCTTTGAAGTATTTTTAGATACCCTAGTGACATTTGGTATAATTTCACACATTTATTAGGAAGTATCAAAGAAGAAAATATCTCCATATGAGAATCTTATCATTGTAGTGGTCAAGATGTGTCATCCTCATGTAAGCGAAATAATCCAAAGTGATTTCACAATAATAAAATAATTTGCAAATGCTTCAACATTGATGCATGGTATGAAGAATTTGAAACTTTACAAGTGTGTGCACCACTTTGAAAGTTTCATAGCTAAGCAGGGTAATTTTGTTGTATTATGAAAACATGATAGGAGATATCATTATGCTAAGGATTTGTGGAGCAGTGGAGATGGGGTGTTGGATGCCAAATTAGAACTATTTCTTTTGTTGGAAAAAATATTGTGTAACTATTCCTATAATTAATTTAAATCCTCTTGGGATGGCAACTAGGGCACAACATAACATAATTAACTACAAAGAAAGTATGTAGTCCATCCTCATGGGGACTATTTTCAAATCTTTTCAAAATTTGTCTTGGGAAGTGAAGAATTATTTCTATCTGAAGAAATTATTTCATTTCTTACCATTTACAAGGAAAGACAAATATGTCAAGAAGTTCAAGAAATCCCACCAAAGGGATAATTAAAATGCACTTTTAAATGTAGTTCATCACGGTAATATTGATATCTAAACTACAAAACTATGTGGGTACTCATGACCTAGTTATCAAGGATGTTTGGTAAGGATTCTAAGCACACCTAGAACTACATGGAATGATTTTCCATAAGACAGGAGGCAAGAAGACAAAAGTTGATTCATATAAGTCAAATGTGATCTTTTCCTAAGATTAGGGATTAGGTAGAGCAACAGAGTTATTTCAACTAACTAACAATAAGATGGAATTAAAACCTGTAGGAGGAAGGCCTTTTGATGCTTCATGGATTGCCTTGTACAAGGTTGTTGGATAGTCTTAGAAGGCTCTTAGGTGCAGCCCATTTGCATGTGTTGTGCATTATGGATGCTTCATGTTTTTTGAATGTTATTGTTCCTTGAATCTATATTTCTTATGTTGTGAAATTGGTCAAGTCTTGTATTTCAAAGTGTTTTAAGGCTACAATTGGATGTATATATGATATTTTTATTGTATCAACTAAGTGGGTTAAACATGGAAAAGAATCTAAATTATTCTAGTCTAAGTGATATAACCCTTATTTGAAGAAGGATAGTCTAATTAATCTACCATTTAATATCAAAACCACCAATTTAATCACATATCTTGTTATTCAAATATGATAACAATTACCTTGCAATTCATCCACTTGCCTTGTATCCATGTTAAATTTGTTGACAAAAGCTTTCTGGAATAAGAATACCTGTAATGCACATAAATTGTGTTAAAAGTAGATAAGTAATTAGCAAAATAATAAATAGATTAAGAAACATCTTTATCACTAAATAAAAATTATAAAGACTCAAGCGCGTGAATACCTAAATGAGTTTCTCTTGGTTTCTACAACAATTTATTTCAGTAGTCTAATCTTGGAGCAAATAATCCTCAATTTGACGAAGCAGCAGCGAAGTCAACATTGACTTTGTTGTTCATATGTTGGAATGATGGAGGTTTTATCCAAGATTATCCAAATCCTAAATTATTCTCTACTGAGCAGGGCCAACCACGTGAAGGTGGAAGCTCTTCTGGCTCTCCCCCCCGCACGTGCCCGCCCCGCAACCCCCCCCCCCAACATCACTCTCAATTTCCCCGGTAACCCATTATATCTACTAGAAAATTGTTGAATAACACTTTAAATTAAATAACCATGAATATTTCATACATACCCCTCTTATCTCTTCCCCTAGACCTTTTGCCTTCAAAATTCAAGAACATGCATAGGGAATCTCCATATTTCATTTTTGGTCCTCTTCCCAACAAATACAACATTCAGCCATTATAGCATCTACACAATGCATTAGTGATTCTTGTTTAAAAACAAAATAAAATACATTAATAAAACCTAGAATTCATATTAAAAACTTTTAAAAAGGAAACAATTACCACAATATTAAAATAGAAAAGTGCAATACTACAAATACTTCTCAAACAAAGTGTCGGTATCAGTCAAGGCAGCCAATATTGCCTCCTATCTTCACCATTAACATCTCGGGAATCTATGATGGTTGAATTTCATATTTATCAAGAAGAGGATAATAGATAAATTTAGAATAAAAATACTTGTAATTCGCATAAATTGAATTAAAGGTAGACATTATTTTTATACGAAAACAAGTTCTCAGATGACAGAAAACTAGTTCTCAGAGTACCCCAATTGCACTAACAACTCTCAACTTATACTTTTAATCACATATCTACCATTTAATTTCAATACCACCCATTTAATCACATATCTTGTTATTCAAATATGATAACAAATATATAGCAATTCATCCACTTGATTTCCAACCATGTTACATTTGTGGATGGCATCTTTCTGGAATAAGAATTCCTGCAATGCACATAAATTGTGTTAAACATAGATAAAGAATTAGCAAAATAATAAAATAAATTAAGAAACTTTTTTATGACTAAATAAAAATTATAAAGGCTCAAGCACACAAATAATTGAATGAGCTCCTCTTGGCTTCAATAATAATTTATTGGAGTATTCTAATCTTGGAGCAAGCATTCCTCGATTTGAAAAAGTAGCAGTGAAGTCAACATTACCTTTGTTCTTTGTTTGTTGGAACGAGGGAGGTTTGTGAGGTCACTTATTTGACAATGGTAACAGAAATTGTAAATAATTCTTCAATTTGAAAAAAAAAATATGTTATCATAATCAAATAAGGTACCTCGCACATACCTCACATTAATTTCTAAATAATTCTATAAATGAAAATTGGAAGAAAAAAATGTGGTCAAAGTATCTAGGGTCCTAGGCCACTTATAGGGTTAGTCAACTAATGTGCATTTCTATTTATTTTATCATCATAAAATGAAAATTTTCCCTAACTTTTAGTCACATATAATCGAAATTTTGAAAATGAATATTTGAGTAACATTAAAAACAAAAAACAAATTATCATTATTCCTTAATAATCTAGTCAAAATACAAACAACCTATGAGATTAGATCCAAAGATAAATTTGAATAACATGCCCAAATATACATCTAAACAACTATATAAATTATTGGTTGTTAGGTATACGTCATGAAGAACTATGGATACATATGTTCATCTACATGCATGACTTAATCCCAAAAGCATGGTACATTCACTAAGAAATGAGACAAGCCAATACTTGGGATGTAGTGAAAAAAATCCTTTTCACAATATATTTATGACATAAGCAAAACATGCCCTTCAACCACTCAATTGATGCCACAAATTTCAATAAACTGATAATAGTGAGGATGAACCTGTTGAGTTGGGCTTTTGGCACATTTAAGGAAAAAAAGGGGAAAGAATTGTTCAAGACATAAGAGAGCCTTCGCATAACCATATTTATTAAGAATAATTAAAATTAAGAAGATCAACATTGGGTCACAAGAAAATTCATGATTCGCAACAATGAAAGATTATTTGGATGAGAAAATAGTATGATAATTAGAAGCACTATTAAAATAATATAATAATATCTTCCCTTAGAATTTAAAAAAATAAAAACCAATCAATCATTGGTTAGGAAACATGAATATGGAGAAAGAAGATAGATGTCAATCCCATTAAAAAGGATTCCCTTAGACTTAATCTGCACATCAAGAAGAGGGTCAAGGTATATATTGGTATGATGCTTGCAACTAGGTTTACATTTTCAATAAAGAATCTTTCTTGATAATCCCATTTGTTATCAAGTATAAGAAGACAAGAAAGGTGAAATGATAGTTTTTGTAGACATTGAAGGGATAAATGTAGATGCATTTATGACCCATTAACTACACACTTCAATCATGAAGTACTAAACAATATAGAGAGGCATACTTGTTCATAGACATCAATATTTTATAGCATATATTGATTGAGAATACAGTTATATTCTTCTTGGGAGAACTAAAGCCCTTATTTCAACCTGTGCCTTGACTAAATACAATGATGTTGATGGTTTTTTGGTATGGAGTAATGGTTATACTTCCTTGTAATTAATTAATGGTTATATACACAATATTCTTCCATGTTATATGTGTACATTATGGTTTGGTTTCATGCACACAATTGTTTAAATTTATATGCACATAGAGTGCAATTATAGTTACCATAGATGCTCATTTCTTTTTATCAATTAACAATGTTTAATCTATTTTATTCTTCCCTTCTACTGTGTATAGTATTGGAAACCAATCCCAAGTGTAAATTGTTGAAATTGTAACTAGTATCGGTATTCATAAAGTATTTATGTCATTTGTAAATTTATTTTTGGTCAAAAAGAATTTTATTGAAAGTGTGAGTTTCATGCTCTTTATTTCTAGTCAAAAGAAATTTTTGAAAGGAATGACCTTCATGACCTTTGTAAGAAAAGAAAATTAAATTTTTATGTGTCTTTTTGGTCAAACCCCAACTATCAAGTCGGCCTTTCAATTGTCATGTCTATTTGCCCAAGAAAGGCACTCTTTTGCATGGATAGAAGGATATATATATATATATAAGAGAGAGATGAGAGAGAGAGAGAGAGAGAGAGGAGAGATGAGAGAGAGAGAGAGAGAGAGAGAGAGAGAGAGAGAGATATCCTCCTCCAATGATCCAATCAATCACATGATCCAAGTGAATATCTGAGGCACAATATTTTTTAGGATAATACGAATTTGAGGCACTTTATCTTTGTAAAAGATGTGAATTCTGGAGCACAAATCGAAGAACTGGAGCAAAATATTTCTGAGGCTAAAATGAAGGTCTGAGACACTACTTTCTTGTGGTTCTAAGGTTGGATTATAGGATGAATTTTTACCCTATTGAGAAAATAAAAGTGGCATCGTATGGACAGTAATGTGAGAAAAAATATGGCATCTAGTGGGCAGTCTTGTGGGTAGACATGTGGCATCTTATGCACTATTGTTCTTGTACTTGAATGATTGAAATTTTGAAGTATAGTTGCTTGATGAAATTTGTATAAAGGATAAAAGAATAAGAATCCTCCAATTAATTATCTTGTATTATAAATTCATGCTTGCAATTAAATTTCCAACATGGTATCAGAGCTAGGTTATAGGGAAGTCAAATCTCTTACCCTAGTTAAAGTCACAAGTAGTCTTATAAAGGTTAAATATCCATAGATCTCAAAACCAAGTTTTTTGTCGATGGTCAAGGTCATTTATAAGCAGATCTGAGTTTTGATGCAGACACGATATCACATCTCTGTGATAATAATATTGGAGAAAAGATATATTAACCCTATGGAAAGGCAGTGAATCCCTGAAGCATAGTCCTATAATGAATGATAAGTTTTCCTGATGGCATGATCAAATTTTTCTTGTAAAAAAATTGAATTTTCTTAGTAGTGAAACAAATAAAATCCTTGTGAAGAATAATGTTTAAAATAATGGTGTAATCACTTCATAAGGCCATAATTTCATATTGCAAACCGAGAGTTTTGTGATGTCAAAATATTGTATACAATTCTCCATTGTAGACCTTATCTAAGAAAACACATCATGGTCTAAGTCTATTTTAGATTGATATCAAAAGGATCGAAAGTCTACTTTAGGACGCAAGTTAAGTTGGTACATATTATTGTAAATTTAACTCAACCTATCCTAAAATGACCACAGGAATGTTATGCCTCTGACATCTATTTGGAATCTAAATATTTTGATCAGAACTTGGACCCTATAATAGCCATATCAAGTATTGAAATGTCTAAGAAGGATTCATGTTTGAGAACGATTTCCCTTTATAACATACCTCAACTATCAGATGTTCAAAGACAAAAATTTGGAACAAAGGATTGTTGAAAGGAAAATTGTTGAAAAGATGTTGAAGCTACGAACATTACTTGTCATAAACCATATGATATGAGACTGAAGCTTGAAAAATGTGAATTTTATCTATGAAAAGGGACGTGAAGAAAACATATTGTGGTAAAAGTGATAATATCACATAAGAATCACATACTAAAAGTTTGAAGTATTACTTTATACACTCTACAATAAGAAGCAAAATAAATACTAATACTGGAAATGTTAAATATCATCAAAATATTATCAATGTAATGACCTAGGGTAATTTTTACCTAGGCTTTCGTGTAGCAAATTAATTTTCTTCTTCTAGTATAGTACCTTAATTCAATAAAAATTTTGGCTAAATCATGTTTCAATGATGCAAAAAACAATGTAGCATTCAACAATTCCACCCTTTTGCAAAAACAATAGATTAAAACCCTTGGTAGGAAAATGTATTGTTCAACAATATGTTAAACTCAGTAACACAATATTAATCTTTCCAGATCAAATCCACACAATATGTTATTCAATTCAGAATAAAATTTAGTTCCACAAGATTGATATGAGCCAAACGTAATAATTTCAGACCTGTGGTCAACAAACTAAATTCCCTAAACCTATATCACGATTAAAGAAAATTAAGTAAGTTATGTCCAGATATAACTTCTTGAACCTATTTTGGATCTTAGCTTACTTACTATCCCGAGAATGCTACAACTTTGTCCTCCCTTCTGACTACCATACCCGAGCTTCAGGAGTCATTACTTTAGTTTCTATTATGACTCAATCCAACCTTTGTTTGTTTCAGTATCTGAGCTACAAGAAAATTTGGGCTATAGGGAAATTACATTCACATATCTATATAGAGTTGTTTCTCCATGGATATGAATTTGAATCACTCGAAAATTATTATAACCCATCTTTGTAGGCCCTTCCTAGTCATAGACTTGAATATCATGCCACAAAACCCCAAGCAAAATCCCTCTCACAACATTTGTGGCATTAGACTCCCTTTAAACCCATATAACCCTAAACCCTAAGGTTTTTGAGGTGTTGAGAGATAAGAAAAAAGAAAGGGCATGTGACCAACCAATGTTTCGAAATGCAAGCAAGCTAACAAGAAGGAAGGGGGAATCATAGAGCGCTCACTGTCATCTAAATGTTGTAATTGATGTGATGAATCCCACTAAAGGTTGTTCCTTGGTCTCTGCAATAGCTCTCAGTTTGTATTTGCAATAATATGATGCAATGTCATTTCATATTTAGAATTGTATGTTATATATAATACATTATATATATTATATATAATATATTATATTTAAAATTTAAATAAAATTGTATTTATTTTTTAAATAAAATTTAATATTTTTATTTTTTAAACAGAATGGATATTTTTATATCATAAGGATGGTTCCATGGCCATAACCATTTACATACTCTGGTTACTTTTGTTGCTTCAACATTCCAATAGAGTCACAATAAAAATTTCTTTCAGCTATGGGATTTTTCTACTACAATTTTCCACTGAAATCTCCCATTGACTTTACAAAATTTACCCAAAAAGAGTTCAAATTTACAATACATAAAACATATTTAACTAGGGTACCCTAGAGGTACCAGCTTCAAACTTGTTCTCCACTGCTACATGTTTTCCACAAGACTTGCCTTCTCCATGCAGTCCTCCATAATCACTCACCTTATGTGAGTCCATTACTGAATTGAAGAAGCCTTGAAAGACATTATCCTCGGCGATCCTGGAAACTTTGCATGACTGATTCTTCAAGAGAAATATCTCTGCCTCCAAATTGGAAAACATTCTCTCCATTCAAGCCTATAACCCTTATAATTTGTGGTCCATGAGCTTATACCTCTCCTCCCTTTCCCTCTCCGTGAAATACAGACTTTTGACCATAATTTCATACATTGCCATCATAATTTTGAGTAGCCTCTCCACCAATTTATTCCAGTCAAAAATTCCCCTTCTGGATCTTGGCTCTCCAAAGCAGCCATATACAACTATCTAACTACTTAGCAAACAAGTTAAGTGCAGAGGGAAAGAAGGAGATGGAGCAAAGGCTCGGTAATCAATCCAATTTAACATTGATTATGTTGGTCATAGATGACATACCCAAAGAAAAAGCAATAATTCTACCCTTAAACGAAATCTTCAATCACCTTCCACTACCATACAAAGTATCTTTGCATAGAGGGATTTCTCCAGAGCATTATCATGGCTTCTGAGGAATTCAGATGGATCCTAAACATAAGGTAGAATTTCAGGTTCACATTAAAAAACCACCTCCCTCCTGGCCTTTTGTACCAGTTGATATCACACCTTTGTGCAAGGGATGTAATGTAAAGAGTTCATGCCAACCCACAAATGGTTATGTAATAAGACATTGCCAGGGACATGGAATTCCCCCTGGAACCCTTTATTTATTTCCATTGTTCCAATTACCATGAGCTTCATTCAAAGTGACCATCTAAATTTTTTCATTAACTCCATTTTACAATCACGGGATTAATATTTAAAATTTAAATAAAAATTATAATTTTTATTTTAAATAAATTTTTGTTTTAGTTTTATAGTTATAATTTGAATTAAAAAAAGGTATATGAATTTATAAATATTAAGTATTTTAACTATATGTGCCACTACTTAGGGCTTATAGAGGGATTTATAAGCTTTAGAGGTCATGAAAGGAAGGGAAGGGTTACTAATTATGCCATATAACAGTTAGGGATTAAGGATAACATGGGTTATATAGGTTAGGGAATGAGTTAGACATTTTAAGAATATGTGGTTAATGGATTATTATGATGAGGATCTCTAGAAGCAATAGTGGTTAAGTTTTTGGGCTAAGTGACTAGAGTTGATATGGATTATGTGGTGGGTTGGTTGCAGGTGTTAAGGATAATCGTTCAAAACCATAAACAATCTCTTCTAGTTTAGGTGGGACTTCTTCTAGTGTTTCCTTTGGAATATCAGTCATCAACCTCTAATTTTAGATATTCTTCTAAAACAACAGAACTGTTGAATTTACCCGAAATAAGGCAAACCTTCACTTTTTCCACAGAATCAAAAAGAATTAAAACTTTGGTTTATAACCTTGTCACTTCTGTCATTCCACAAATCTTTATCGTGTTAATTCTCTGCCATCGATCACAACACTCAATTCGACGGTTATCGCTTTCCTCGCTCGCAAACTAGCCAAATGATCTCCACCATTGATCAACCCCACTTGATCCAATGGTTGACGTGTAATCTCATCTGGATTCTTGCACGATGTTTAACGAGCCGAGAGCACGCGAGAAAAGTAGTTTCCCCATGCTACGTGTCGACCGCTAAGTGGAATCGCATGAATTTTCAAAATACAACTTACCACCTTGAGATCGCGCACAAAACAGCTTCCGCCTACGAAGACCGCCTTTCTATTCTATTTAACTTTTGCGCTTGTTAGCACGCGATAACCATTAGATCTATTGGGTCTATCGATCGGACAGTTCAGATCTTTCCCTAGGTTTCTCACAAATTTTTCAGGTTTTCCTCATTCCACCAAGGTTTTAGCACTTCCGCCATGTTTAAACTATGTCTAAGTTATATTCAAGATATTGCTAACTAAACTCTATGGGTTTGAAATACATCCCGATTAACTCAATACACAGTGAATGAAGATTTAAATGCGATAATACAAGATTATATAAAATCTAGTTTTAAAGACCCAACTAGAAATCAACAACATTCTGAAATATTCCGAAGGAACTTCAAACCTTCGGGATTGACCATTCATGCATAGAATACATAGAAATACAAAGAGACTTCAAATTTTACAGTCTAATCCTCCACAACCAAATCCCTTTACATTAATTCAAAACTTACATAAATACATGTATGTACAACAACCAAATCCTAAATCAATCGATCGAAACTACCTAATCCTATCTAATCTGCAGGATATTCTCCTCGATAATCTCAACTAAGCCTGACTACTTGAATTAATTACAAGATAATCCAAATTCTTGAATTCTAGCTCAAATCCTATCTAGAAAGCTTTGTAAATTGACAGCTAAAGGATCCCACTCCTTTGCTTGTAAAATGTTTTTGTATTTCTCGAATAAAATTCGAAACCTTTTGTCTTCAAGCCTCATGCTCTTGCATCAAACTCCTGAGGAAAAAATTCTTCATGGACTCCTATCCATGAGCTCTTCTACAGAACTGCCCAACTTCTGTAGCATGGCATCTGTCATCTAGGTAGCATCAGCAATTGGTTAATCCTTCCATTTGACCAAATATTCAAAATACTCCTGTCCCCTTGTCCTTTTAAACACTCTCTTGTCTAAAATCATTTCTGGCTGCAATGCCTTTGCTGTTGGTAATTTTTTTACCCAATCAATCTCTTATTCTTCCTTATCTTCTGATGTATCCTCTACATTTCCACTTTCATACCTGTACAAATCAGCAACATTGAAAATTGGAGATATTCCAATATCATAGGGTAATTCAATTTCATAAGCATTTACAGAAAATTTCCTTAAGACACTGCATGGTCCAATTTTCTTAAATTTTAACTTGTTATACTCCCTTTTTGGAAATCTTTCCTTCCTCAGGTGTGCTAAAGCCAAATCTCCAACCTCAAAATTAACTTCTCTCTTCTTCAAGTCTGCTCTGCTCTTCTACTTTATGTTGCTATCATGTAACTATTGTTTTGCCTATTCATGTATTGCTTGAATCTCTAAAGCAAAATCTTCTCATTGAGCACTTCTCATTTCAGCTTTTCCCAAGTCTCTCAATTCAGACACTCCTCTTGGGTGCATTCCATAAACTATATGGAATGGACTCTGCCCTGTATCTCTGTTAGGAGAATCATTATAAGCATATTCAGCATGTGCCAAAATTTGATCCCACTGTTTTGGATGTTCACTTGTAAGACTTCTCAGAAGATTACCCAAGCTTTTGTTTACAACTTCAGTCTGTCCATCAGTATGAGGATGATAAGCTGAACTGAAACTCAGTTTAGTACCAAGCTTCTTCCATAATGTCCTCCAGAAATGACCAACAAATCTCGTGTCTCTGTCTGAAACAATTCTCTTAGGTAACCCACACAATCTTACAATCTCCTTAAAAAACAAATTAGCAATGTGAGTAGCATCATTGGTTTTATAACAAGGAATAAAAAGTGTCATTTTAGAAAATATGTCAACCACAACATAAATTGAATCATTTCCTCTTTGAGTTTTTGTTAAACCCAAAACAAAATCCATACTTACCATATCCCAAGGTCTATCTGGAATAGGTAATGGAAAATACAAACGTGTGCTTTGGCTCCTTCCCTTTGCATACTCACAGATTTTACAGTTTCTCACATACTTCTCCACTTTAGATCACATCTTTGGCCAGAAATAAAACCGACTCACCTGTTCATAAGTCTTGTCTGCACCAAAATGTCCTCCAAGTCCACCACTATGTTTCTCCTTGATTAAATTTTCTCTCATAGAACAATTTGGTATGCACAGCTGATTTCTTTTAAACAACAATCCTTCTTGCAAGAAAAAATCCAGCCACTTACTTCTGTCTAACAAAACATGATTTTTACAAGCTTCAAATGCCTCTTTAAAATATAAATCTTTCTCATATAATTCCTTAAGAAAATCAAAACCCAACACTTGAATTTGACTTTCCTGAACTAAAAAAAATTTCTGCTTAAGGCATCTGCTACCTTGTTTGATTGGCCAGTTATATGCTTCAATACAAAATTAAACTTTGAAGATATTCTACCCATTTTGCATGTTTCTAACTAAGCTTTGGTTGTTGCATAATGTACTGCAATGCATGATTTCCTGAATAAAGTATAAGCTCCTTAGACATCAAATAATTATCCACTTCTTCAATGACTATACAACTGTATAAAATTCCTTATCATAAGAAGAATATGTCTTCTTTGATTCATTTAGTTTTTCACTGAAATAAGCTACAGGTCTGTCCTTCTGACTTAAAACACCTCCACTAGCATCACATTTCACTTGAAAATGTTTATTAAAATCAAGAAAATTTAAAATAGGTTTCTCAATGATCTTCCTTTTCAACAGCTGAAAGTTCTTTTCTGTTTCAACAGTCCATTTAAATGGTTGTTTATCCTTCTTTATAGTGTCAATAATAGAAGTGTTGATCTTACTAAAATTCCTTACAAATTTTCTATAAAAACTAGCAATACCATGAAAACTTCTTACCTTAAAAACACTTTTCGGTGAAGGCCACTCTATGATTGCCTTTATCTTCTCTGGATCCATCTTTATTCCATCAACAGAAACAACAAAGTCCAAATATACCAACTCTTCCTTCATGAATGAACATTTCTTTAAATTCAATAGCAACTTTTCTTGTTTCAGCTTCTGTAAGACATAGCTCAGATGTCTCATATGTTCCTCTTTAGATCTGTTGTAAACTAATATATCATCCAGATATACTATTACAAATTTACCAATAAATTCTTTCAACACTTCATACATAAGCCTCATAAATGTACCAGGAGTAATTGATAACACAAAAGGAATTACCATTTTCCATTCATCTCCTTCTCTAATCCTTATTTAATGATAACCACTTTTTCAATCCAACTTTGTAAAATATCTTGCCCCACTTAAATAATCCATCAAATATTCAATTCTAGGTAAAGGAAATCTGTACCTGATCTTTATTTTGTTGATTGCTCTTGAATCAGTGCACATTCTCCAGCCTCCATCTTTCTTTGGACTCAACACTGTTGGCACTGCATAAGGAATCAAGCTCTCTCTAATCAGCCCTTTGTATATCAATTCCTGAACCTGTTTCCTAATTTCTTCATTTTTTGTGGGAGTCATCCTGTAAGCTGCTTTATTTGGTAGATTTGCTCCTGGAATCAAATCTATATGGTGACTGGTTTTTATAATGGATGGTAACTCATTAGGCAAATCATCTACAATGATATCACAATAGTTTTCTAGCATCTCTTGAATTTCAATTGGCAAATCAGAAATTTTAGTGGAAGTAATTATTACCTTGGGTTTGCAAATCAATGCAAAATTTACCTCATCCTCTTTAATCTGCTGCAAGTATTCTTTTCCACTCATCAATAAGGTCTTTGGATCAGATTTTCTTGATGCATCCTCTTCTTCCATAGGCAGTAATGTATGATTAACACCATATTTGCCAAATTTGTATGTGTTCTTTTTCTCGTCGTGCATAGCTCCTCTGTCATACTACCAAGGTCTTCCCAGCAACATGTGACACACATCCATAGGCATAAAATCACACAGAATTTTACCTTTGTATCTGCCCAACTGCAACTCCACTTCACACTATTCCTTCACTAACAACTATTGTCCTTTTTGAAGCCATGACACCTTGTAAGGTGTTGGATTTTTCTTTGTCTTTAATTTCAACTTCTCCACCACTTCTATAGAGACCAAATTATCAGTACTACCCCTATCAATTATCATTTGACAGAATTTTCCTTAAACCTTGTACACAGTCCTAAACAAAGTCTTTCTCTGTGCTGGTTCAACAACTTCCTTTGTTGGCTTTAACAAAGCTTTGTTAACTACCAAAGGTTCCTCTTTCTCTGGTACATTTCCTTTTCTGCTTCCCCTTCAGTCTTAGCAACAATTACATTTCTCTTATTTGTTCCCGTGTTTTTTGGGCAGTCATAGGCTCTATGTCCTAGCTTATTACATCTGTAACATTTGATTTCTCTTCCTCTGCCTCTGCCTTTTCTTCCTCTGAAAAAACTCCTTATGCCACTTGCATCACCTTCTGTGGGTGTATGTTGACTCAAGCTGCTGCTAGCTCCATCTCTAGGTGTTGTAGATCTTCCTCTACCACCTTGACTTCCTCTTCCTCAGAAAGTACCTCTACTCCTAGCAGATTACTTCCTCATGAGTTTTTCTTCAGCCTTCAATACCATTTGATAAGCCTCTTCCACTGTTTTAGGAGACAGCAAACTTATCTCATCTTGGATCTCCATTCTGAGACCATTTATATATCTTGCTACCTTCTCATTTGTATCTTGAATTTGTCCAGCTCTTATGCTTATTTTGTAAAATTCCTCTATGTAATCTTTCACTGTCAAAGAGATCTGTTTAAGATTTTGCATCTGTCTATATAATGAAAGTTGATAATCACTTGTCAAAAACTTGCCTCTCAACTTTACCACAATCCTGTTCCAAATTCTAATTTGTTGCTTACCAAGTCTTTTTCTTTCTGCCTACACTCCATCCCACCAAAGTGTTGCATGTCCTTTCAAATTTGTGACAGCAAATTTCACTCTCTTTCCTTCTTCCATTTCTTCATAATCAAAGAATTTTTCCATGTTATTAATCCAATCTGTCAACTCCTCAAGGTTTAAACCTCCTGTGTAAATTGTTCCCTCAAGTCTGGGTTTAGATGTTGGATCCTAACATTGATTTAAAGAATCTCATTTCAGGAGTAATTTCTGCAGGTTCCTTTGCTTTTGTAACTTCAACTTCAAGCTCATTGACATCTCCAGCATCTGAATCTCCTTGATTTCCCATTTCCACTGCTTCCAATCTAGCTTGCATATGTTGCATAGCTTCCAACACTTCAGCATTTGCAACTAGCCCTCCTCTTCTTTAATGACCACCACGTCTTCCTCCAACTCTGAAAGCCATGTTGGACTTCTTTCTCTGATCTGTGAGATCCTGATCAGTGCCAATAAGCTGCTCTGATACCACTAATGGTGCGTTGGTTGTAGGTGTTAAGGATAATCATTCAAAACTAGAAACGATCTCTTCTAGTTTAGGCGGGACTTCTTCTCAGGTTTCCTTTGGAATATCAGTTATCAACCTCTAATTTTAGATATTCTGCTAAAATAACAGAACTATTGAATTTACCTGAAATAAGGCAAACCTTCACTTTTTCCACGAAATCAAAAAGAATTAAAACTTTGGTTTATAACCTTGTCGCATCCGTCATTCCACAAATCTTTATCGCATTAATTCTCTACCATCGATCACAACGCTCAATCCGACGGTTATCACTTTCCCCGCTCACAAACTAGCCAGATGATCCCCATCATTGATCAATCCCACTTGATCCAACGGCTGACGCGTAATCTTGTGTGGATTCTTACGATGTTTAACAGGCCGAGAGCACATGATAAAATCAGTTTTCTCGTGCTACGTGTCGGTCGCTAAGTGGAATCGCGTGAATTTTCAAAAAATCTTACCACCTTGAGATCGCACGAGAAATATCTTTCGCCTACAAAAATCGCCTTTCTATTATATTTAACTTTTGCGCTTGTTAGCACGTGATAACCATTAGATCTGTTGGGTCTGTTGATCGGACGGTTCAGATCTTTCCCTAGGTTTCTCACAAATTTGTCAGTTTTTCCTCATTCCGCCAAGGTTTTAGCTCTTCCGCCAAATTTAAACTATGTCTAAGTTATATTCAAGATATCGCTAACTAAACTCTATGGGTTTGAAATACATCTCAATTAACTCAATACACAGTGAATGAAGTTTAAACACAATAACACAAGATTATATAAAATCTAGTTTTAAAGGCCCAAACTGGAAATCAACAACATTCTGAAATATTTAGAAGGAACTTCAAACCTCCCGGATTGACCATTCATTCGCAAAATACACAGAAATACAAAGAGACTTCAAATTTTTCAGTGTAATCCTTCACAGCCAAATCCCTTTACATTAATTCAAAACTTACATAAATACATGTACGTATAACAACCAGATCCTAAATCAATGGATCGAAACTGCCTAATCCTATCTAATCTGCATGATATTCTCCTCAAGAATCTCAACTAAGCCTAACTACTTGAATTAATTACAAGATAATCCAAATTCCTGAATTCTAGCTCAAATCCTAGCTAGAAAGATTTGTAAATTAACAGCTAAAGGATCCCACTCCTTTGCTTGTAAACTTTTTTTGCATTTTTAGAATAAAATTCGAAGCCTTTTGCCTTGAAGCCTCATGCTCCTGCATCATTATGGCTTATGAATATTAGGATCATGGGTTATAAAATCTACAATATTTAGAGGTTAAGTGTTATTGTATTAAGTTTTATATTGTTTAGGTTTAAGGGGTTAGGTAATAGGAGTATGGGCTAAAAGTATTATGGATTTTAGGATATAGTCATTAGGTTTTAAGATTTAGGATTTGTAGGAGATATAGTGGTTTGGTTAATTTATAGGGATTCGATATTATGATGGTTAATAGTAACATTGTTGGCATTGATGATGTAGTTGTTGGATGTAGTGTTCTTGGTTGGCATTGATGTCAACCTGGTAGCATGAGAGGAAGTTGATTATATATGAATATGCTTGGCTTAGTACATGTGTTTTCTTTATTGTCTGATTATTTTTAGGTGTTATTGCAGGTACTAGACAGTATTTGATATGTGTGGAGCTATGGCAGATGAGTGTGTTAACTGTTGTAAGGTATGGCGTTGGTGATTTGATTGTTGTGCAGGTGCTGGAAGAGTTGTGGAGCAAGTTGGTAGAAGTCTGGGTTGAGAATTTTTTTGTTGTTCTCCACATTATGCCACATCCACATGGAATTGGTCTTATGCATCCAGTTGTAGGCCTTTAATCGCATGGATGCAATCTTATGGTTGCGGTTGCAGTCAATATTTCCATGTTTGGTGGTTTTTGTAGATTTAATTATGAGTAAAACATTACCATGGTTTTTCCCCTTGGTATTGAGCATGAGTACAGAAATACCTTGGTATTTTCCTATGGTATTTGGTTGGAGGTTGATTGTTATATATATGTGTGTGGGTATCACATTGTGGATGGATGTATCGAGTAGTTGTGTGGGTGGAGTGAGTGCGAGATTGAGCTAAAGTGACTTGTATAGCATATTGTATATATGTAGTTTTGTTGAGTTGAGTGCATTATCATATTGATTATTTTGATCAGAGAGTTTGTTGGGTTGCTTGTGTTGAGCAAATTTGAGAGCCCAATCTAAAACATTTTGAAACATGGTTTGCATGAAGGAATTGGAGGCATAGATGCTTCATGCTTGCTGAGAGTAATAGACAGTGATTAGAGGAGGATAATCTCAATCCAAATGTAGTTAGATAGTCTAATGGATTTTGGGTGAGGCTAGTTGGTTGTGGTGGCTTCTAGTGGATGATTATCTACAGATTCATGTGAGTACGAACTTCTCAGCCGATACATGTCAACACATTATTGTAGGAGTTGAGTCTTCTAGCTAGTGGGTGCTAGCTACTCCATGTATAAATTTGTTCAAATATTAATCAAATATTTGAGAAGCAGCAGTAGCAGGTGGTTTTTTTCCCTAGAGGAGATTTTCCACCAGAACACGTGTGTCCTCTTGTGTGCATACTTTGATGTTGTTGATGGTGTTTTTACATTATTGTGATGATGGTTCTACATGTTTTTATATGTTGATTTCATGTTGTTTTCATAAGTATATTTGATGGATTATTGAATCTTGTGTTTTGATAGAAGATTTAAAAATGAAATAATATCAAGCACTACTTATTCACCACCCCCTCTCAGTAGTGGGATCATTTCCAATAAACAAAAATTATAGCTTATAGTTGGTAAAGCTTACAATTGTTAAAGGTTCAAGAATTGTGATAATAAAATCATGGATTTGATGCTATAAATGTCAAGAGTTATAAGTTCTGGAGGGTTATGTTGGTGAAGGTGTTACCTAAGGCAATGGATTTAGGTTAGAATGAACCAAATATTATAAAATTGATGGGTTATAAGGGTTTAAATATAAGGAGTATGTTGGTTAGGGCTTAATCCATAGTGGCAATAAGGCTATGTGTTAGTTGTATTATGGTTAGGGGTGACAATGATAAAGGATTGATGGTGATTAACGGTTATATGTATTACTAGTTAGGGTTTAAGGGATAGGTATTAAGGGTTACAAGATTAGGGGATATATGATAATGGTGGGGGACATATATGAAAGGTAAAAGGTGATTACAATCATTAAATGGATTATAGGTTATATACATTTTTAGTTAGTAGTCGTGGGTTATATACATTGTTAGGATGTAAATGGACTATGGGTTATATACATTGTTATTTAGTAGTTATAGGGTTATAGTATATATTTTAGAGTAGATACAGGTTATTACAATCATTAAATGTTATAGATTTTCAAGATGATTGATTATAAGATGTGGGTAAATGTAGATAAAAATTAAGGGATATAAGGGTTACAAGCTATAAAAAAAATTCATTAGGAGCAATAGTAGGTATATATTATCTAGTTTAGGAGTTGAAATTTTGAGAATAGAGTGTATATTTGATAAGTGTTACGGTTTACACAGGTCACACTACAACCAGCTCAAGAGACTTATGCGGCCCTTTAGAAATCAATTCACTGAAACTTGCATCGAATAGAGAGAACGTAAAACAATAAAGTATATAGTCAATTGATAGCACGTTAAAATTTGGCAAATCTTTACAAATACCTCTTTCTCCTTATTCACGGTTAAGCGAAATGGCGAAATTTGGGTGATCTCACTTAATTTTCGAATTATTTTTGTGAATCTTATTTGAGTATTGAAACCCTCCCACATCGTCAATGCATGTGTCTACTATATCCATGTCAAATTTCATTTCGTATGAGCAAAAATTGAAAAACAAATAATGTTAGCCCCATTCATAGGTCACTATGTGTGGGGTCAATTAATTAGAGTAACATTTTGGCCACTAATTATTAGTAAATTTGAAGTGGTGGATTGGTCCTTAGTCAGGGTAGGCCCACAAGTGGTAAATATTAATAAATATTTTCATCTCCTCGACATTCATGTTATAATTTTGTAATTTGATTGTCAGATTCTTTCTATGAGTCACATTTGAGTCTTGAAACCCTCTCATATTGTCAACAAGTTTGAGATTGGTGCATATAATGAGCTTCTCTTGTTTCAAGAATAAAATAATATTCTATACTGAACAAGGCCAACCATGTGAATGTGGAAGTTCATATGTCCCCTTTCC